>JAODAL010024001.1:0-61502 GCA_025379985.1 Phyllomedusa bahiana | reverse complement strand
AAACCCAAGAAATTGTAAAATTTTTTTAAAAAATCCATGTATATGAGATTTAAAGGCGTTTATGTGAGCCTGAAATGTTCCTAGATAAACAGTTCTGGGTGGGGGAAAAGACGCAGCAGCAATCCCAAATCCCAAAATTTTCCCTGTCTTTTGGAAAGGAAAAAAATTTGCTTTTCAAATAAGTTTTAGCTAAAAAATGGCGTTCAAAAAGCAATACAGAAAAATATAAATATAAATATATATATATTTTATTTTAAAAATATTATATATAAACAGGGGTCATGTGATTTTAGAAACCAATGAGACCTCTTACCCTCGCGATGGTTTTTGATACTTCTCTGTGCTCTGCAATGATTGGAGGGTGCCAAAAGTGCAAAAAGGCGCTGAAAAACTAAAAAAGGGCGTGTCGTTTATGTTTCAAAATCAAAAAATTTATGAATGAACAAAAAATTGTTCGGTTCCGAGCCCCAAAAAAATTTCGAGGGGTTTGACTCGAACTTAACTTTTTTGAGGGTTTTCAAATCAAAAATAGACAAATGGGTCTCATGTTTTAGGTTGAGTTTGTAAATTTACAAAAAAAAAGTATTTTTTTTTTTTTTTTTTTTTGTTTTGTTTGCTCCGGTCAAAAGGACTTTAAATTTTTATTTGGGGGCCTTGACAATAAATTAAAAAAAACAAAAATCCACGTGTGTAAATTTTAAAGGAGTTGTCCAGTTCCAAAATAAAAATAAAAGTAGTCTTCCTGTGCCCCAGTACAACACCCCCACCGTCCCCCCAAAAAAAATAAAAAATCCGCCTAGTGATAACTTCCTCCGTTCCAGCTCTAGGTCTCTCTGTTTTCTTTTCTCTTCTGAATGAGATATCACCTCTGCAGCTATGATTGATTGTGTGGTCTTTGTTTTTTAAATTTTTAACCCCCTTTCCCCGACTTGGGGGCGTATGCTACGCCCTAGGGGAAGTAAACTTCCCGAAAAATTGGAAGAAATGAAAAACGCCCGGGCGTTTCGGGGGGCCTTGCGGGGCAAACCCGGCCCCCAATCGCGACATAAAAACCAGGGGTTTTAAAATTCCCGCTGGTTTTTTTTGCCCCATCACCCCCGGCCGGGTGAGCCCCGGCCGCGGGTGAAAAACGTCATTACCGAGCCTGTAGGGGCCCGTTTAATTTGTTTCCCGGCCCAGGCGGGGAGGGTGAGTCCTCTCCCAAAACGACCCGGCGAGGCAAGCAAAAATTTGCCTCGCCGTCCCCTCCGGGATTTCCCCGGATGCTTCGGGAATTTGCTTTGGGGTTTTAGTCGGGTTTTGGGACTTTTCCCATCCCCAAAAGGGCATTGGGGGCAGGGTTTGTCACTAGTTGCCATGGGATCTATGACAGCAGTAACGCTGTGCACAGTTCCCCCTTTTTCAAAAGCAATTAATAAATTGTTTTTCCCAGGGGGGGATTTGAATTTACAAATCCCCCTTTTGGGGAAAATTAAAAAAATGTGAAAAAAGTAAAAAAAAAAAAAAAAAACAAAAAAAAAAAATAAAATTAAAAACTTTTACACTCCCCTTTTTCCCCTTTACAAAAGGGAAACCCCCCCCAAAAAAAGATCAAAAAAAAAAAAAAGTCCCATATTTGGTATGGGCGCGTGCGAAAACGATCCCCCCTATAAATCTTTCTTTTTAAATTTTAACCCCCGTTGTGAACGCCGAAAAAAAACAAAAAAAAAAACAGTAAACAGAATTGCGTTTTTTGTGCACCCGGCAGAAAATTTTAAATGGAATAAAAAGCGATCAAAAAATCATTTAAACCCCAATTTTGTCCCAAAATTTAAACGTCATTTTCATCCGAAAAAAAAAAGTTTTTACACTTTCTCTGTATACGGAAAAATAAAAAAGTTGGGCTTTTCAGAAGACAGGATGCAAAAAATATTTTTTAAACACAAAAAAAAACATTTTTTTTTTTTAAAAAGTGTTTCCCAAAATTTAAAAAAAAAACTATATAAATAGGGTATCGCCGTAATCTTATGCCCCTGAGGTAAACCCTAAACGGGTTGGTTTACTGAAGGGTTTGATTTGCTGGGGAAAAAAAAAAATTTTTAAAAAAAACCTATAGGATTGCAGTATTTTTTTTCCACCCTCCCCTTTCCCAAAAAAAAAAGGGTTTAAAAACTGAAAAAAATTTGGGGTCCCCCCAAAAATGTTACCAAAAAAAACTTTCAAACCCCATCCTGCAAAAAAAAAAACCCCCAAAAACAGCTCCTTACACAAAAAAAAATAAAAAGTTATGGCTCCCCAGACTATGGCGTTTGGCAAAAAGTGTTTTCCTTTTTGAAAAAGGTGTTTTTTTTGGGAAAAGAGTAAAAAAAAAAAAAAAATAAAAATTGGGGTTTATCGCTGAAATTTCTTTATCGACCTGTGAGTAATATTTGGCATGTCAGCTATACTGCTGGGGGACCCCTTTTAAAAAATTTAAAAAAAAAAAACATCCCGGAATGCTGTATTTTTTTTCAAAATCCCTAAAAAAAAACCTTAAAAAAAAAGTGTTCAAAGGGCCCTATGCCCCCCATAATGTTTTAAAAAAAAAAACGTCAATCACCCCCAAAACCCAAAACAACCCCCATAATCAGCTCCGTATACAGAAAACTGAAAAGTTAGGGGGCAAATCGAAACGGGGAAAAACAAAAAACGCAATTTTTTATGGGACCTATTTGTTTTGGTAAATTTAATAAAAACATAAAAAACTATATAAAATCTTTTACCCTTTGGGGAAATTGTCCCCAAACCCCAAAAGTAAAATATCTTTTCCTTTAACTGCACGGCGAATTTGTAAAATTAAAGGGGCCCAAAAAACCCAAGGGCGGAACGGGTTTTTCCCCTCATTTTCTAGCCCAATGAAAAAAAAAAAAATTTTGGGAAAAACACCTGTGCCCCAAAAATGCAAAAATTTACCCCTAAAAGAGATCTATGAGGCGTGCGGGAACCCCAAAATGGGGGGGCCCTTCTGGAAGGTTTCCTGTTTGGTTTTTTGGGGGTTTTGTAAATGCGACTGGCCCCCCCAAAATCTGCTTTCCCAAAAACCCAATTAACACCCTCCCTTATACCCCCTCCCAGGGCCCCCAAAACAGCAGTTTACACCCAAAATGTAGGGTTTTTGGGCTGAACTTGGAAGAAATTTTCGTAAAAAAAGGTTTTGGGGGTTTTTTTTTTCAGGGGTGCCTTGTAAAAATTTTAAATTTTCAGCTAAAATTTTAGATTATTGGAAAAAAATGTTTTTTTAAAATTTTCCCCCAACCTAAAACCCAAAAATGTTTGTGACACACCTGTGGGGGCGATTTGCCACTACACCCCCGGATATATTCCTTAAGGGGTGTGTTTCCAATTTGGGGTTTTTTTTGGGGGGTTTATTAAGTTTTAGCACCCTTTGGGGGGGCCGCAAAACCTTTAAATGGCCCCTAAATAAAAAACGTAAAGGGAAAAAAAGACCCCCAGAGGGCCCGTTTGGTGCTCTCCCATTCTGGGGGTTTTGGTTGAGCCAAAAAAATGCACTAGGGGAACATATGGGATATTTTCTGAAAAAAAGGCAGGGAAAACTGGGGAATCCCAAAATTAATTTTGCATTTCCCCGATAAAATTTTTCCCTATTTTGGAATTAAAGGGATAAAATTGAAAAACTGCAAAAAAAAAAAAAATTTTTTAAACTTCACTTCCACTTTGCTTTAATTCCTTGGGGAAACACCCAAATGGGTTAAAAAAAACTTCCTAAAATTTCAGTTTTTTAATTTCTTTAAGGGGGGGTAGTTTTTTTTGAAAGGGGGTCTTTATGGGGGTTTCTAACATACAGGTCAAACAAAAATACAAGTTTTTGGAAAATGGACGGTCCCTTAAAAAAAGTGTCTTGCAAAAATTTTGTTGAAAAAATTTGGGGAAAAATTTCTACTAAATTTTTAAACCCCCTAATGTCGTAAAAAAAAAAAAAAATTTTAAAAAAAATTTGGGGCCCCCAAATACGCAGACATATGGTAGATTTCTAGTTATAAACTATTTTGAGTGGAATAAATTTTCTGTCTTACATGCAGAAAATTTGAAGTTTAAAATTTTGGGAAAATTTTTTAAAAATTTTTTTACGATTTTTTGTATTTTTTTAAAAAATAAAAAAAGCACTTTTTGGGGCCAAAATTTTTTTTACTATTTTTAAAGATAATGTTTTCACGAGGAAAACAAATTTTCTGAAATTTACATGGATAGGGTTAAAGTGTAAAAAAAATTATTCTCCCCATAAAGTGACACATGACAGATTTCAAAAATGGGGGTCTGTCAGAGAGGGCCCCAAAAATGGGTCCGGCGGTAAGGGGGTTTAAAACACCCTTTCCGAAGTGCTGGGTTGGGGTGCTGTGGTCATGTGCTTATAATTTAAATTTACCCCTTTCCCGAAGTGCTGATTAGTGCTGTGGTCATGTGCCTCTAATTACATCAGCCCTTTTAGAAGGGAACCCGCCCGAACGTTGATTTTAAGTAGAGGGGAAAAAAAAAACTAATCATTGGCTGCAGCGATGAGACCAGAGAGACCGAGAGCTGGAACAGAGGAGCGGAGGGAGGTGAGCATTGTTTTTATTTAAAAAGGGGTCCCGAATCCCTTTTATTATTTTTTTTTTTTGGGAATCGAGTAACCCCTTTACCAAACTTTTCATTTTAAGCCTTTATTCCCCCAGATCAGCAAAAACTTTGGTTTTCTGTTTTTTTAAAAGGGGGGGCCCCTTTTCCCCAAATTAAACCCTTTCCCGTTTACAGGGATTTTTTTTTTTTTTGTTTAGTTTTTTCCCTTTCCCCTTCTTTAAATCCCCATTAAATTAGAAGTGGGGAATGGGGAAAAAAAAAATTTAAACCCCTTTAAAAGTCCCCCCCTTTTTCATTTGGGAAAAAAAGAAATTGCGCCCCTAAAACCCACTAAAATTTTTGTAAAAAAGTATTGATGCTTCCTCGCTGATAAATTTGTAAAAAACATTATTTAAAATTTCATCATTGTATACAATGTATCCTGAAAGTGTCCTTTTTCGGCTAAAATGTTGGCATGTATGTGTTTCAGCGCGATTAGAGCTGTGGCCTAATGTGCCCCTATTTGCAATCTCTAAAGTTGAGAGGTAAATGTTTTAAAAATTTTAAATGTGATTCAGGTTTTGGGGTTTTTTTTTCCCTGTTTTTTTGTGCTTTAAGATTTGTAAGGGAAATTTTTGTTTCCAAAACCCAATTTCTGTTTTTTTTGTTTAAAAAAATTTTAAAACTATCATGAAAATTTTGGAAAAAAATTTTTCCATTTTTAAAAATTCAAAATTTTTTCACTAAGACAGACAGTAATACCCCTTATGTAGTTTTTTAATAGCAAAAAACCTATGTCTTCTGTATGTTGGCATAACTTTTTTTTTTACTTTTTTAGGAAGTTAGGAGGCTTACAAATATGATAGCAATTTTTAAAATTTTCAAGAAAATTACAAACACAGATATTGTTCGAGTCCACTTCAGTTCACATGTAGAATTGAGTTGCTTATATGTTAAACACCCTCATCAATGACCCCATTTAAGAAACTACACCTTCAAGATATTTAAAACATTAAAACATTAAAAATATGTTAACCCTTTAGGTGTTTAACAGGAATGAAAGAAAAGTGATGGTAAAATTTCAAAATGTCATTTTTTTGCCAATTTTCAATTTTAGTCTGTGGTTTCATGGAATTTACTATTTGTTATCATAAAAACTCAACTCAATATAAGTTTCCTTACATCTTCTGTTTTTAGAAATATATAATATTTGACCCTGGGTATGTTTTTTGACTAAATCCAGGGTCAGAATTGAAGGAGCATGATGGATTTTGGGTTCATTTTTTTTGACTTTTTTTAGACCCATATTGGATTTGCTGACACCTAAAGGTGCTAAAAACTAAAAAAAAATCCCTAAAAAGACCCCATTTTAGAAACTACATTCATCAAAAAATTCATCAAGGGGTGTAGTAAGTTTATTGACCTCCCCAGTTTTTCATAAAAACATTTTGAATTAGCTATAACAATAAAAAATTAGATTTTCTTAAAAATAAATTCAGTTTTTCCCCCAATTTTTTTTTGGTCCAAGAAAGATGGGCGAATTTGATTCTAAGAGTGGAATTCTTTTGAATTTCGGAAAAACTTCGGTTGGGAACGAAGTCGAATTTGGGGTACTTCGGGGAACGAAGTTTTGGTTTTGGGGATTGTTTAAAAACCCCTGCGGCAAGGGCGTATGGGGAAAAGCCCCTTGGGGGAAGAAGGGCATTGCCTGTGAATGTGCAGATGTGAAGCCAATCAGAGCCCGGCGGGATTTGTGATGTCACGCACTATATAATTTGGGGGCGACGTGGGAGCCCTTCCGCTTCACTGTACTGATCAGGGAAGGTGCTGCCGCGGTGATTGTGATGCTCTTTTGAAAAAATTTTTTTTTTTATTTAGCGATTTTTGTGGGGTGTCTCGCTAGTCTAGGAGTTTTTAATGTTCTATTTTATTTTTTGGGGTATTGGATCTGAAAAACAGTGGCGTCCACTGCAGTGATTTACATTCAATATCCCCGTGGGTCTAACCGTTCTGTTTTATTCATTTTAAAAAAAAGGTTTTTACAATACAAATACCCAATTCATTTTGGCTGCTCAATTCTATTGGGGCCCTTTTTCTCCAGGGTTAATTAAGGTTATTTTGCTGCTGTGCTGACCCCAAGAAAAGTCTTTTTTAACGCCAAAAAAATATAACTTTTTCCTGTAGCCCAATTCACAAGCAAAGGTTTAAATTTTCAATGTTTCTTGTTGTGTGGGTAGAAAACACGCAATTGTAACATCTACAAAGTACTAGTTTGTGGGTAAATTTTTTGGTGCAAATTTTCTTTTAGGGGTTTTTAAATTTAAACGTTGTTTTGCTGTGTGCTGACCCCAAAAAAACCCTTTTTTTTTCAACGCCCAAAAATATAATTTTTCCTGTAGCCTAAATCCCAAGCAAAAATTATTAATGTATCTCTTGTTGTGGGGTGAAAACACGCAATTGTAAAAAACCCTACAAAGTATAGTTTGTGCGGGTCAAATTTTTTTGGGACAATTTAAATTTCCGGGGTTAATTAAGGTTGTTTGTGGGTTGTGCTGAAAAATAAAAACCCTCTTTTTCAAAGCCAAATATATTTCATTTTTCCCGTACCTATTCATGTCCGAAGGGTTTTAGCTGTTTGGCTTTTACTTTGTAAAACACACGTGTTTTTTTAAGACAATACAATAAATTTTTCCTGGCCATTTGTGGAGCGCAATTTTTTATAAGGTTTCCAAACTTGTTATGGTTTTATTTGGAGTCAAAAACGGGTTTTTATTTATTTTCGATATCATCATCAAAAGTGTTGTAAAATTTAGAACAAACAGTTTCAGAAAGGGGGGTGGCAGGTCACACCTGCGGTTTGGAAAAGGGGAAAACATTCCCGGAAGGCCCAGGTCGCAAACACAAAGGGGGCCCACGCGGGGTCACTGGTGAGGCAACAATGCCGCTGTCTTTTGCGGCCGTGTTTTGTTAAGCAACCCAAGGGTTGTTTATTGGTTTTCTAGGTCATCCTCTTCCCCCAGATGACATTGAAACCCAGCCCAAGGTTGGGGAAACCCAGACACAACCCCTTTGTTGGCATGGCCGGGGAAGGGGTAGCGGCCTATGTCCCCAGCCCCCCTCTGTCCATCCGGGGTTCCTCGCCAGAGATTACATGTGGTTGGGCTCAGGCCCCTATTAGCGAGGATGAACAAATTTGGGGGGGGCATAGCAGTACTTGGCAGGAAGAAATGGGGCCAAAATATCCTGCTTCTTTCATAGTGGGCAAAGTATGATGTGGAGAGTGGCATGGGGGTCTGTTGGAGGGTCGCCTCGGCATAACAAGGACGGTGATGAGGGACAGCAGTGACGATGTAAACACAAAATAGGTTGAGATGTAGCCCGAACCGCACTTGGTGAAGCCGGGTAGGCTTGGGCTTCTAATCGTCAGGAGAAGAGGGCGTCAGCTTGGGTTCAGGCAGCAGAGCAGCCTGCAAGTGGGTAGCTACTGTAATGGCCGTGAGTCAAGCAGGGGAGAGCAGCAGTGTGGGCTCGGGGCACAAGCGGTCCGGGGCTAAAAAACCGCTTCGCAGGTCTAAGAAAGTAGCGGCTCAGGGGCCCTCAGCGATTATAAGGCAGCTGGTGGCAGTAGTCACTCAGTGCGGAGCTCGTTGGCGGTTAATATCGTTCTCGGGGTGTGCAGTTAGTTCTTTGACATAAGGACACCGAGGGAGCCGATTATGGGTATATGTAGATTCTGTAAGCAGAAAAAAGTGACAGCGTGCCAGGGAGCTAAAGTTGCACTCAAACGGCACCCTGCGTAACACATGCAGCGGTAAAATTCCCGTAGGCCTGGAGAAATGTGGTCTCTCAGATGTGGTCGGTCCATCAATGCCGCCGCAGCCAAAAAGCAGCAGCGCCCGGTGGCATGCATGCCTTTGAAGCTCAGTCAAGGCTCCCCCCCACCTCTGCAGAAGGGAGCTAAGGAGCTGTTTCTCTTGACATCATCTCCCGGTCCTGATTGCTCTGCCTCCTCCGCTTCCAAATGGCTCAGCAGTCGTCAGCGAGGCGATTTGCGCAAAGAGACTACAGTATGGTCCAACCATCTAAGGTGCAGCAGCTGTACCGTGCTTCCTGTCCAAGTTGTTTGGTATTGCAGTCACCTCCCTTAACCAAATGGGGACTCTGCACACATTCGAGAGACTAATGGCTAGTGCCAGAGCCGAAGATGGGGGAGCTTCCAAGCCGTAGATTTCTTTTTCCATAAAAGGCAGTACCAGCACTTAGATAAATATGTTGAACAGAAGGTGGGTCAGTCCTTGAAGCTATCGGTTTGTTCTACCATAGGTGCTCCGGCAGCAGCGGACGTCATGGAGCATTGAACTACGGTTCAGGGCCAGTAAATGTCCTATAAGGCCATGGAGGTGAATGTGGCCTTCATGCCCAGGCACACCAACATCTTAGGGACAGGAGACGCCGTCTTTCTCCTCCTACGTTGTCAAAACTGTGCACCGTCGCCAATGTTCCACCTCCTTCTCTCCTCCAACCAACCACATCCATTAAAGCCTCCACAAGTAAGGCGCTCCATCATAACACATGTGTTAGGGCACAGCGGTGTCACGCTGTTTACACCTGGCTTTCCTCGGAAAGAAGTTTAACACAGGGAGGAACTGCTCCGCGTCATGGCAGCAAGAAATCGTGCTGTGTGGCTTTCTCCGCGCAAACTGCATAATCGGTAACCATGGTGTTTTATCTCGGACAAGTGGCGAGGAACTCATGGGTCGTCACGCGCTGCATGGAGGAGGGATGGTCCATTCTCCTGCATGGCGCATGTGTTCATTTCTGGTTTTGTGAAAAGGTTCTGAAGTCGTCCCACCGATCTTCAGAACATTCTGAAAATGGCCAGGAAACTGTGATGACACTGTATCCCTTCGTACAAAGACGAGGAACACCCTCCTCGAGTTGCAGAGGCAGAACGGCCTCCCACCAAACACACTCTGTTATGCGATGTTTTCCACCCGCTGGAATTCCAGCACGGCAATGTTGGACCGACTGTGATGAACAGAGGGAAAGGCCATTTAACGATTTTTTGTGATCCAGGCAGACAGAAGTACTCCCTGTGTAACCTTTGATGTAAGCCAGTGGCAGCTCATGAGTGACAACCTGCCGTTTGTGAGAGGCCATAGAGGAAGCGACGTTATTTGTCAGCCGCCCAGGGGACTACGTAGATGAATAACGTCATTCCACGAGCTTCATGTCCTTGGAACGTGCATGAAAATCTGTCTGGGCAGTGGGACGGAGATGTGGGACTACATCTGTGGCCACATGAGTCCGGGTGGGGACTGAAATGGAGGAGGAGAAGGACATTGGAGCAGAAGCCATTGTTCTGGTGAAATGGAGTTGAATTTTCTACCCAGGTTGACAAGAGAGAAGGAGCATAAGACAGCTGGAAGGATGTGGATGGAGATGAGGAAGACGATGCAGATAACACCCAGCAACTGTAGCAGTTTACAGTGAAACTGGAAGCATTGGGACGCCCTCATTCGGAGTCTCTTGTGCATATGGCCCGCCAGCATGCTTATTTGCCTGGCTACGTGACCAGGCCGAATAGTCCAGCATCCGGCAGAGGGATGACTTCTGACTCTCCACCTATTGGGTCCCTCGCTACCGGTCCAAAACTGGGAGCCTTTTTCCCAGCTAGATATTGAGTGGTAAAGACAAACTCAAATACTATAGGGAAAAGGAAATCCTCCGTAGTCAGTTGGCCGTGCATGTGCAGCATCGTCCTCTTTGACATGGTCTGACCAGGGGGGTTCCCTCAGCGCTCATGTACTACGCCGCGAGGCGGGCTGCTGGGGGAGGTGGGGCGGTAGGAGCAGTACCAGCTCCATCTGTAGTGAACATAAGTTGGATTCACTGATGAGCAGCTTTCTTCACCCGCCTAGTGAGGTGGGCCGTCGCCAGCAGCAAGCAGCTAGCGCAGAACCTGGGAGCAGTTCCCTGAACCAACAGGTTGTGGCATAATGTGGACAGCACTCTGCCACCTCAGTTAAAGATCAGCTTGACTTTACTGGGCAGCCATTAGCTGGATGTGTTGGCCGCAACTTGCCGAGTTTGCTAGTGGAGAAGCTGACTGCACGGCCCAGAGTGTTGTTCAGAGCGGAGGGCTTTCAAGTGCGGAAGGGGCCATCGTTACACAAGGAGAACTCGCTTGTCCATGGGGAAATGTTGAAGACGACCTTTGTCAAGATGAATCGGGCGTGGATTGGCCAGGATTTTCACACACAATGACTTAGGCGGTCAGTCTGGGTTAAACTACCTGCCTTAGCACACACTATTCTGATGCGGCCACCCCGGGCCATGATGCAACACATCTGCTTCCAGTTTCTCCATCTGCCTACCCAATCCAATCTGTACCAGGGAACTGGTATTCGCCACCCACCTCTACACTCTGTCATTGTGCCACTCTATGTGCTCTGCTGCTGTGCTGTTGCTGTTGACGTGACATCCACAATGTGTCATGGTGACACTCTATTGAACCTCATGCTGTTGCTCCTGCCCCCGTCACTAAAATCTCTGTCTTGTGCCACTCTGTGGTACTCCTTTTTTTGCCACCTCCCCGAAATTTTTCATTGTGCCACTGTCTGCCTCATGCTGCTGCTGTGGGTTTCTGCCATGCCCCACACGTGCATTGTGCCATGCCTGACCCCCATGTGCTCGCCGGTGATTCCGCTTCAGTCTTGTGCCACCTTTGGTTCCCCTGTTTTGCCACCTCCAGAAAGTCATTGTGCCACTGCCTGACCCCTTTGCTGCTGCCGCCCTGACCTCGCTTAGTCATTGTGCCATTTGTGGTTCCCCCCTGTTTTGCCACCTCCAGAATGTCATTGGCCATGCCCACCCCTTTCTGTGCCGCTGTTGGGGCCCCCCGCCTTTGTCATTGTGCCCTTCTGTGGGTTCCCCCCTGTTTTTTCCACCTCCAAAAGTCATTTTTGCCCCTGCCCGAACCCCATGTTGCCGCCGTGACCTCCGCCCTCAGTCATTGGGCCTTCTTGGCTTCCTCCCGTTTTGCCACCTCCAGAATGTCATTGTGCCACTCCTGACCTCATACTGCTGCCGCCGTGACCTCCGCTCTCATCATTTTGCCATTCGTGGGTTCCTCCTGTTTTGCCACCTCCAGAATGCATTGTTTTACGCCTGACCCATGCTGTGCTGTGGCTCTGGTGTCTTCCACATGTTCATTGTGCCATGTCTGACCCCAATGTGTGCCGCCGTGCCTCCGCTTCAGTCATTTGCCATTCTGTGGTTCCCCTGTTTTGCCACCCCCAGAATTCATTGTGCCATGCCTGACCTCTGTGCTGCGTGGCTGCTGCGTTCCTCCCACTGTGTCATTGGCCACTGTTGCCTCATGCTGTGCCGCCGTGACCTCCGCTGTCAGCATTGTGCCATTCTGTGGTTTCCCCCTTTTTTGCCACCCCCAAATGTCATTGCGCCACTCCCTGACCCCATGCTGGCTCCCGCGTGACCCCCGCTCTCCAAATTGTCCATTTTTTGGCTTCCTCCTTTTTTTCCCACCCCGAATGTCATTGTCCCACTGCCTGACCTCATGCTGCTGTGGTGCCCCCCGCCCCCCCACCTGTCATAATGTTCCCACGAGCTTCACTTTTTTTTTTTCAGCTTTCGCTGGCTGACTTTATCAGGCTACTTCCTGCTTGATTTTTTTTGGTAGTTTTGCCCTCTTAAGTGAGGGAATTTTTAATTGAAGATTCTAAGAGGGGCGGCAGTCTTGGTGTCTACTAAAACACAACATTGTATGAAGACCAACCAAGTCCCTCTGCATTTTTAAAAGCAGGGGCCAAACGTTCCAGCACCCTCAGGCTCTGTGAGCCTGAAATAGTTTTTTTAAGCGATTCGCCCCGAAGTAATTGGACCGAATTATTTTTTGTGGGAAAAATTTCGCGAGTGACCGAATTTTTTAATTTTTGAAAATCGCCCTCTCAGTCACAAGGAAGTAGGGGGGAAAATAAACTAAATCTGTTCCCCAAATTTCTTCCAAGTGTGAAAATACCCAATGGGTCATAAAGAAAATTTGGGAATGTAGTGGTCTTAGAGGGGAAAAAGGGGCCTTTTTGGCTTTGGGAAGCAGAATAGGAGGGAATGGTTTTGAGGCCCTATGTTGCATTTATAGAGCCTTAAGTTAGAACAGAAAAAAAACCCAAAAAGTGACCTTTTTTGGGGAATCTCCCCTCTAATAAATTCATTTGGGTTTACGTGTGTTTTTTCCCCCACGGGTTTTACGGGGGGAATTTTTTTTTTTTAAATCCGGTTGTAAAAAAATGAAAAAGTACTATATTTCCCCAACAAGTTCACAATTATTTTCAAATTTTTCATTTTCACAAATAAAAAAAGGAGAAAAAGCACCCCAAAACCTGTTTCCTAATTTCTTCTGAGTAAGACAATACCCAATACCTGGTCATAAAGTATGTATGGGGCACATGGTGAGTTTTAGAAGGGAAGGAGTGCTATTTGGCTTCGGGAGTGGAAAATAACATGGAGTGGTTAGAACCCTTCATGTTGCATTAGTAGAGCCCCAAGTTCCAGAACAGAGAAAATAAACCCCAAAAATGACCGCATTTTGGAAATTGCACCCCACAATTAATTCTTGGTGTTATTGGCTTTTGACCCCACATGCTTTTCACAGAAACTTCTGGAATCAGGTTGTGAAAATGAAAAATAATATTTTTTCCAGACAATTGCATAGTTATTCTTAATTTTTTCATTTTCACAATAAAAGGAGTAGAAAAAGCACCACAAAACCTGTTGCCCCCAAATTTTTTTGAGTAAAAAGGAATACCTCAATTTGGGCAAAAGTATTTATGGGGCACATGGTGAGTCTCAGAAGGGAAGGAGCACTATTTGGCTTTGGGAGTGCAAAATATGCCGGATTGGTTGGAGGCCCTCATGTTGCATCAATAGATTCCCCCCCAAGTTCAAGAACAGAGAAAAAAAACCCTAAGATGACCTCATTTTGGAAACTGCACCCATCAATGAATTCATATAGAGGTATAGTGTACATTTGGACTTCACAAGTTTTTTTTATAGAGGTATAGGGTGAAAATCGCAATTATCCTGCACTTTTGCCATACCTTTTCACACTAACAGCGGCACGTCTTGTGCAAAATTGAAAAAATAGATTTCTAGTTTTTCTGCCATATCTCCCTGTTCTAGGGACACCACACATGTCACCATAGGGTTTGCATGTCCCCTGCTACATGTCATAGAGGAGACACAGCGGCCTTTTGCTGGGCACACCTATTTTACTGAAATACACAGCATGTCCTCACAATTGCACGTGACGCCATTTTAGAAAGCACACCCCTCAAGGAACATTTTAAGGGTTGTAATTAAAATTTTGAGCTGACAGGTGTTTCATAAAATTAATTCACAGACATTATGTTGCACTAAAAAGGCAAAAATTACAAACTGACGTTTTTGCATATTTTCGCCATCTAAGTGCACGATAACAACAAAGCGCCTTGCGCAAAATTGAAAGAATAGATTTCTGAATTTTCTGCCATGTTTCTCCATTCTAGTGACACCCCAGGATTTGCCTGGCCCCTTTTATACTCCATAGAGGAGGAGATACAGCGGCATGTCATAGAGGAGAACTTTTTTGTTCCCTATCCTATTTACCAGTGGAGGGGACGATACGGGGGACATCAGAACCAGAAGTGCTGGGCCCCTCACTCTGGTTCCCAAAAACAAGCACGTTTATTACCTTCTCGTGGAAGGTAATAAAAGTCCCTGTCTGGCCTGTTCAATGGAAGAGAAAAAATGCGCTGTACATCGCCATGTGCACGGCCAGCTTTTTGTACCACACTTTGGTCTTCTGTGTTGCACTGTACAACTTCAGCACCTGGTCCGACAGGTCTTTCCCTCCTATCTACCGATTGTAATCCATAATACAGTCGGGTGTGTGGACGATTGTATTGGTACCTCGTACAAGGGCAGGGATAGTGCTGGGGCCATGACAGATGGGAGGATACAAGGACGTCTCTCTTGTCCTTGTATTTGACCAGCAGCAGGATTGAGACCTGCTTTCTCCCTTTGGGTGCAATTGCACAAAAAAAAGGGTTTAGGGAGTCCCCTCTGAGTTTTGCGCACTGTGATGTATGTCTTCCTCTGAGGCACTTAAAAAGTGAAATGCTGGTGTAAAAGTTACTCACATACAGGTGCTAACCTTTATCCAGCGGTGGGTGCACCAAATACCACATAATTTTTTAAACTTATTTTCAGGGAAGGGAGCATTCTGTGGGTAATATATGGTTATCCTTCCCTTCGTAAACCCTGAAGCTGTAGGTGTACCCGGAGGTACTTTCACGCAGCTTGTATATTTTTATCTCGTAACACGCTCTTTTAGGTATTGGCGAAATTGAAACCTGCCCTTGAAATGTAAGAGGGACTTGTCAACACAAATACATTTCTCACGCTGTAACTTTGACCGCTGTAACTTTGGTGATGAAATGGGTGATAGCAGGCTGAACTTTATACAAGCGGTCATAGGTGGCGTCATCACATGGCAGGCACGGTGCATTATCGGCATAATGCAAAAATCTTTATATTTGTTCAAAGCACGTACGGAAAATGGCTGCGATTGGCTGTTCCGATTTGAACAGCCAATTGCAGCAATCGCTGACGCAGGAGGGCATTGTTTCACCCCTGGGCATCAAGGTGAGATGCTCTGCTGTCAGGGACTGTGATTCTTACATTCCAGAACTTATGGGTACGTCCATTTGCGCAAAGTCACTTCCCGCTAGGACGTACCGATAAGTCCCACGTTGGAAAGGGGTAAATTTATCCCCTAAAATTTGGAATAAAAGTGATCAGAAAAGTCGCATGTATTCCAAACTGGTACCAATAAAAGATACATTTCATCCTGGAAAAAATACAGGTCCGTAGGTAGTAGCACAAAAAAGTTATTGGCCGCAGAAAATGGCGCTGCGACAAAAATTTGAAATATAGAAAATGTTTGGATTTTTTATGGTACCAAAACATAATGAAAACTGTACATGTCTGGTATTGCCGGATTTTTATATCAACCTGCAGAATACAGATAACAGGTCATATATATAATTTATACAATATAAAAATCTATAATATATTAAATATATAATATAAATTATATATTATAAAATATATATATATAATATATATATATATATATATATATAATATATATATATATATATATAATATATATATATATATATATATATACATACATATATATGTATACACTGTGTTCCAAATTATTATGCAAAAAGTGTTTAGGAGTGATAAGGTAAGAATTTTTTTTGTTTGTCAGTTAAACTTGTTGATGGTGATGTGTGTCAGGGCTCTTTATATCACCGAAAGCATTTGCAGACACCTGTGCTAATTAGTTTGGCAGGTGTGTCCAATTAAAGGCAAGACTACTTAAGAAGGCTGTCCCACATTATTAAGCAGCCTAAATTTTCAGCTAAAATGGGAAAGAAAAAGGATGTGTCGGCTGCTGAGAAGCAACAAATTGTGGAATGTTTAGGTCAAGGCATGACTACAATCAACATTGCCAAGACACTTCATCGGGATCATCACACAATCAAAAAGTATGTAGCTGATTCACAGCACACACGTGTGCGTGCTGATAAGGGAAAATGGAGGACTCTTTCCAACAGGCAATTACGTCATGTTAAAAAAGCAGCTGCAAAAATGCCTTGTCATAGCAGCAGACAAGTTTTTGAAGCTGCTGGTGCCTCCAACTTCCCCCTAACAACAAGATGCAGGGTCCTTCAGAGGTTTGCAGCTGTGCGTAAGCCATCCGGTCTACCTCCTCTATACTGCACACAAGCAGAAACGGCTCCAGTGGGCCAAACAATACATGAAGACTGACTTCAAAACTGTTTTGTTCACCGAGGAGTGCCGTGCAAAGCTTGATGGTCCAGATGGATGGAGTATGGCTGGTTGATGTACACCCCATGCAAACACGGCTACGGCGCCAACAAGGAGGAGGTGGAGTAATGTTTTGGGCTGGAGTCATGGAGAGAGAGATTGTCGGCCCCTTTAGGATCCCTGAAGGTGTAAAGATGAACTCCATAATGTATGTGGAGTTTCTCAAACAGCACTTCCTGCCATGGTTCAAGAAGAAGAACCGTGCATTCCGCAGCAAGATCATTTTTATGCATGATAATGCACCGTCTCATGCTGCAAATAACACATCTGCATCTCTGGCTGCTATGGGCATAAAAATGGACAAACTTATGGTGTGGCCCCCATGCTCCCCTGACCTCAACCCCATTGAGAACCTCTGGAGCATCATCAAAAGGGGTGTCTATGATGGCGGGAGGCAGTTCACATCTAAGCAACAGCTCTGGGAGGGTATTCTGTCCTCATGAAAAACAATTACAGCAGAAATCATCCAAAACCTGACAAATTCAATGGACGAGAGAGTTCAGAAGCTCATTTCGAACAAGGGGTCCTATGTGCACATGTAACATCACCTCGAATAAAATATTGATTTGAAAACTGTTTGATTTCAGTTTGTAATAACCTGCTATTGCTTATAATTTCACAAATGACCATTTTTTTGTTTGTTATAAAAATGAAAAGGTTGAAAACTCTGCTGTGCATAATAATTGAGTCTTCTTGGGAATGATGCAACAAGTTTTTCACACCATTCTTTTTGTAGATCCTCTCCAGTTCCCTCAAGTTGGGTGGTGAACGTTGGTGGCCAGCCATTTTTAAGTCTCTCCAGAGATTCTCAATTGGGTTTAGGCCAGGGCTCTGGTTGGTCAGTCAAGAATGGGCACAAAGTTGTTCTGAAGCCACTGCTTTGTTATTTTAGCTGTGTGCTTAGGGTTGTTATCTTGTTGGAAGAAGAACCTTCAGCCCAGTCTGAGGTCCAGAGCACTCTGGAAGAGGTTTTCATCCAGGATCTCTCTATACTTGGCTGCATCCATCTTTCCCTCAATTGAAACCAGTCGTCCTGTCCCTGCAGCTGAAAAACACCTCCATAGCATGATGCTGCCACCACCATGTTTCACTGTTGTGATTTTATTGGGCAGGTGATGAGTAGTGCCTGGTTTTCTCCACACATACCACTTACAATAAACACCAAAAAGTTCAATCTTCGTCTCATCAGAATAGAGAATCTTATCTCTCATAGTCTGGGAGTCCTCCATGTGTTTTTTTGCAAACTGTACTCAGGCTTTTATATGCCTTGCACTGAGGAGAGGCCTCCGTCAGCACACTCTGCCATAAAGCCCCGAATGGTGGAGGGCTGCAGTGATAGTTGACTTTGTGGAACTTTCTACCATCTCCCCACTGCAGCTCTGGAGCTCAGCTACACTGATCTTGGGGTTCTTATTTACCTCTTTCACCAAAGCTCTTCTCCCACGATTGCTTAGTTTGGCTGAAGGACCAGGTAGAGGAAGAGTTGTGGTCATCCCTAATCTCTTCCATTTAAGGGTTATGGAGGCCACTGTGCTCTTAGGAACCTTGAGTGCTGCAGAAATTCTTTTGTAACATTGGCCAGATCCGTGCCTTTCCACAATTCTGTCTGAGCTCTTTGGGCAGTTCCTTAGACCTCATGATTCTCATGTGCTCTGACATGCACTGTGAGCTGTAAGGTTTTACATAGACAGGTGCGTGCCTCTCCTGATCAAGTCCAATCAGTTTAATTAAACACAGATGGACTTCAATGAAGGAATAGAACTATCTCAAGGAAGATCAGAAGGAAATGGACAGCATGTGAGTTAAATATGAGTGTCACAGCAAAGGGTCTGAATACTTAAGACCATGTGATATTTCAGTTTTTCTTGTTTAATAAATTTGCAAAGATATCCACATTTCTGTTTTGTTTCTTTCAAGAGGGGGTGCAGAGTGTACACTAATGAGCCAAAAATGAGCTTTATGGATCTTACCAAATGCCTTCAATAGTTCGTATTTCAGAAAAAACTGAAACTGATACACGTGGACACCTTGAACCCAAAAAGAAGGGTTTTAGCGCAAAACCCGGGAAATGTATACCGATAAAAGGATTAATAAAATATAAAAGGTTTATTGTAAGAAAGCAACGCGTTTCATCTCATATAGACTTCATCAGGTTTCATATAAAATGTGGAGCTACTCCTCTTTAAATATCATATTAGCATAAAAATGGGCGGTGTTGTGATTGTCTCAGTTTCACCAATTAACCATTTAGGGTGACATGTATGATCGGGCTTTACGCCTGTTTTCTGGCGTAACCTGCGCCTCACAGGCCCGAATCCCCTGTCGGACGCAGGGATGCGGTGTTAGGCGCAGTGTTCGCCACTTTCAGCTGCGCCTCACATGAAGGGGCGGGCAATGGGAGCGGCATGGGCGCACTGTAGGCGTTCCGGGGAGGAACGCGGCGCACTCGAAAACTCCGAGGCATGTACGATCGCGAGTCGGCAAAGTGCGGTGCATTGCAGCGCTCGGCAGCTCCAACAGGCAGACCTAGTTTATTTTGGTCTAAATGCTCCGGCGGAGTGAAGCGAGAACGGAACATGCGAGGAAACATAGAAGATCGTATCAGAAATCTCGGCGCTCAGCGCCGTGCGGCATGGAGTATGATTCCAAAAAATCACCTTTATAAAGGCGGAAAACATTCTCAGAAAAGAGCTCAAACCTCAAAAATAAAAAATACATAAAAAAAATAACTTTCCAAAAATCTAGAACCGCACAATATCAATAATTAGGATATTGGAAATTGCCGGGAAATACAGTAATTCAAATTCTGAAAGCTATTCTCATTGGTCAGCAGAAACCAGCCAATCAGAATAGGAGCGACAGAGACCCATTAAAACCTATGGAGAAATATTGACCAATCAAATTAAAAGGCGGGACAGTTCAAAAAACAGGAAAAATGTAGAAAAGAGCTGATTGGTTGAGCTAGCGGGGGCTTGGCAATCCCAGCCAATCAGAGTGCGAACTACTTCTCCCATTGTAGACGATGTAGATATCGGGGCAATTCAATCTCGGCGCTCAACGCCGTGCGGTACGGAGTATGATTAAAAAAATCTTTTTTATTAGTTGTAAAATATTCTCTGAAAAAGAGCTGAACCTTCTATAAACATAAATCAATTAAATCCCGAACAACGCGTTTGTCGCCGAGACCGCCGCTACATCAGGAATTGCAATAGAGAGAATTCCCGGGAAATACAGTAATTCAAATTCAAAATAAGATTCTTTGTTCTGATGAGAGGAGGATTGAACTTTTTGTTGTTAATTGTAAGTGGAATGTGTGGAGAAAACCAGGCACTGCTTATCACCTGCCCAATTCAATCCCAACAGTGAAACATGGTGGTGGCAGCATCATGCTATGGGGGTGTTGATGAATGCGGCCAAGTACAGAGATATCCTGGATGAAAACCTCTAACAGAGCGTTCTGGACCTCAGACTGGGCCGAAGGTTCTTCTTCCAACAATAAAATGACCCTAAGCACACAGCTAAAATAACAAATCAGTGGCTTCAGAACAACTCTGTGCAGATTCTTGACTGGCCAAGTCACAACCCTGACCTAAACCCAATTGAGCATCTCTGGAGAGACTTGAAAATGGCTGTCTACCAACGTTCACCATCCAACCTTAGGGAACTGGAGAGAATCTGCAAGGAATAATGGCAGACTATAAACAAATCCAGGTGTGAAAAACTTGTTGCATTACTCCCAAGAAGACTCATGGCTGTAGTAGCTCAAATACTGAGCAAAGGGTCTGAATACTTAAGATCATGTGATATTTAAGTTTTTCTTGTTTAAGAAATTTCAAAAATATCTACATTTCTGGTTTTTGTTCTTTCGAGATGGGGCAGAGTGTACATTAATCAGCAAAAATATTAACTTTTTGGATCTTACCAAATAGCTGCAATAAAAGAAAGAGTAAAAAATTGAAAGGGGTCTGAATACTTTCTGTAACCACTGTATTTCACATTGTCAAGAAAACATGTTACAGTTTACTAGTAGGTCACAAAAGGGGCAACAAAATCGTCAGAGATCCACGCTTGATTCATTTTGATGCATGTCAAATGATCCACATTGTCAGGGAAAAGACAGATGCATTTGTCAGTTATCATCCCTTCAGCTGTGATGAATGTGGACACCCAGAAGTTGAACGGGTTCAGACTAAGTTCAGAAACATCAGTGTTGAACCGCAGGTAGTCGTGGACCATGGTCTAAAGGCGGTCTCTGTGTGCCTGAATGCTGCCCTGCCTTGCAGGTGTAGGTGAGTTTGTAAACGTAGATTGCAAAATGTCACCCAGTAGGGTTCTGCCACACTGCCTGCTGTGGCTACTTACCATTCTACTGCTGCTGTGTTGCTGCCGTTGTTCCACTGTGACATTAGAATGTGAAGAATACGCAACAGATGTCTCGAATTGGTCAATGAGTTCCAGCGAGTTGCCACCTCAAATATGAGACGGTTGACGGGTAGCCCAAGATTACGCTGTAACACTGCAAGTTGTGCCGAAACAGGGTGCGAATGCCGGAAGTGTGAGCTCAGACCTCAAGCCTTCCTCAGTAGACAGTCAAGACCCGGGTAGCGCTCGAGAAATTTCTGCACAACCAGGTTTATGACATGAGTCTGGCAAGGGATGTGAGTAATTCTACCGATCTAATGGCAGTAAAGAGAGTTCTCCGATTGTTGCCCACCACTTTGCCTGGCCCCAGGTTCTTAGACCGACCAGTGGCTGGGTGCTGAGTGAGCAGAGCCATCCAAAGATCTTGATTTGTTTGTTGACGGTCTCCAAGAAAAATATATTTTAGAACAGCCTGGTTTCTCTTGACACATGATGCTACTTGTCAAGGTTGGGGATGTGGACTCTGCACCATCCCTGCAGTGTTGAAGAGTTTCGTCCAGAGGCATTGTCATCTACCAAACTCACTAAGTGAGCAGTCACTGAGATGTAACACCCTTGACCGTGCTTACTAGTCCATGTGTCTGTAGTGAGATGGACTTTGGTGAACACAGATGCAGACAATGCGCTGTAGATCTTTTCTGCAACTTGGCTGGCCAGGGCATGGACAGCTTTTCTGCCAAAGAAATGCCTGCTCAGCATCTGATATTAGGGGCATGCCAGGGTCATGACTTGGTGGAACCCATTTGAGTCCACCAGGTGGAATAGCAACATTTTCAAGGCCAAAAGCCTGGCAATGCTGACATTCAGGCTTTTGGCTTTGGGATGGTTGGGGTAAACGCATTTTTTCTGCTCCCACATCTGGTAAACAGAAGACTGGCTGCTGGACTGGCCGCTGTACGGCATGCAGGTCAGACTCGTGGATGGGGAAGGTGTGGGCTGTGTTGCTGGTGGTGGGAATCGTCCGACAGTATCTGGAGTGTCTGGGAATGGGATGGTGCCTTGCTCATGCTGTTTCAGCACCTCGTCAGCGGAGAACTACTTGGGCTAAGAAGTGGCAGAGGAGGAGGAGGCAGAAGCGGTTAAAGTGGTTGGAAGCCCAGGACCTGTGTGGCCTTTTTTCTCCAAGTGACTCTTCCACATCAATTCATGCTTTACATGCAGGTGTCTGTTCATGCTGGTGGTGCTTAAACTCTTTATATTCTTAGCTCAACTGACACGCTGAAAGCAAATCTCGCATATCACGTCAGTCGGAGAATCTGAGGCATGACCAAAAAGGCCCAGGCTTCACAGGTCTAGGACCTCAGTTAAAACGTAGTAGCAGTGTTCCCGCTGCCACCACTGACCACGACTGGTGGAGTAATGTCAGTGGACTTGTGCGACTGTCCTCTCCTTTTCTGAGGCCACACCCATACTGACACTACCACATCATCCTCCTCTTTCTCCACTGATAATGCGCTCACCAGCTACTGCTGAAAAGACCATGTTGAATCCGCAATGTCTTCATCATCATGGGTGACTTCCTGTTCCTGACAGTCTACATCTTCAAGCTTTCAGCTAGAAGCCGCTGACCGCTCAATATTTCTGCCGATGGATCAGCTTCCTTCTCCTCTCAGGGCATCAGCGATTGGGCGTCACAGCAGACAAAATCATCCTCTTTGGCCTCTTGATCTTTTGAAATGCCTTCTGACCCCAACTGCATTGTGTCATCAAAGAGGTCTTCAGAATATGGATTATCTAGAGTGGTCTGTATATTGGGTAACATTTAGCCCGTTTTTGCTTTCAGGTTGGAATGATGATGATGATGATGATGATATTGAAATTTGTGTCCGTGACTGAGAGGAAGAGCAGGTAAAACAGCTGGATGCAGGGTGTGTTAACCACTGAAGAACAGATTGGCAGCACTCTTCAGTAATGAGATTCACAGGGAGTTGACCAAGCGATGACAGGCCTGACGGTCCTGCGATTGACAGTATGCTCACTTGTGTGTTATCCGGGGTACTGGATGGAGTGCTTATCTCGTATCTCTAGCTCCATGTCCTACACCACTTCGTGCTCGCTTACCACCTCTAGTTCGCTCCATGTTCAAAAAAATAAATATTAAAAAGGTAAAGATTTGTTAATAGTCTCTTATGCAAGAACTCTACCATCAAAACTGGAAAAATAAAGTTTTCTTCAATCACAATAATTTGAAGCAAGTAAACAGTATTTGAAATAGATTTCTTTCTATGGGAGATTTGTTAACAATGTCTTATGGAAGAACTCCAAGGGTATGTTCACAGGGCTTACTTAGCCACGTATTTTGCCGCGCACTTAAGCGCGTATTGCGCTTAATACACAGCAAAATGCATGCCGCAATTACAGTAATTAGCTCTACAAGAGCTATGGATTGCACATCGTCCCCCCCATATTGTATTTTACACGCGGGGAGAGAATTGACATGTCAATTGTTAGCGGCGAATACGCGCCACTGACAATGTATGTCTATGGGGCCTGCGCCCAGCCGACCCCTGCGGTTTGGAAATATGTGCTGATTAGCGCATGGTTCTAAAACACCCGGAGTATTGCAGCGCGTACTATATGCGCTACAATAAGCCATGTGAACAGACCGTAACAGCAATACTAGAAAACTGAACTTTTCTTCAATCCCAAAAATTTTCAGCAAGCAAACAGTATTAGAGATAGATTTCTTTCTATGGCAGATTTGTTAAGGGTTTCTTATGGAAGAACTCTTTCAGCAATACCCAAATTTGCAGCAACCAAACAGTATTTTAAATAGATTTGTTTTCTTTTTGGAGATTTGCTAAAGGGTGTCCTTCTGTACTAGCGAAAACCCCCCCAAAAAACGGGAAAAAATTAAATTTTTTGGGCACTCAATCAAATTTTCAGCTGGGAAACCACAAATTTTGAAACATTTTTTTTTTTAAAATAGCAGATTTTCTAACGGGGTCCCCCTCCATTTAGCTGATACCCCCAAAACAGCAAAAAATTTAACCCTTTAGCACTCAAATTAGTGTTGAGCGTTTAGGGTTGGGCAAATGACATCGGGCGAAAACCCGATAGTCGGCCCACCATGATAATTTTTTCGTTAGGAGCACCCGATTATAGTGATGACCTTTAAAAGCCCTATGGGAAAGCAACAACCCTTAAATTCTTACCCCCAAAAAAGGGCTGGAGAAGCGGGAATTAACATCCACAAACAGCCCAAATTTGGATACCTGCTACATCTTAAAGGCCACAACAATTAGGCAAAAAAAGCCACAAAAAAAAAAAGTCACATTACCCCCATTCTCTATCCCTTCTTGTCCCACAGCTTTCCCCTTTAAAACCCTGCATCACCCAAAAATTTAAAAAAAGTGCCAAAGGCAAAATTTATTTAAACCCAATAAATTTTACTTGAACTGGACATTGAAAACCCTGCCCCTTGGAACCCCGCATGACCCTAAAACCGGGCCAGGGAAGGGCACAGAAAAAAAAATTTCCCGGGAAGGAAAGTACCCCTTTGAACCCCCAAATTTAGTTTGAACGGGACATTGACTAGAACTTTTCCCGGCCCGCAGAAAAGACCTTTAAAACCCTGTTTTAACCCCCAAAATTAAAAAGTGAGGGAAAAAAGGGGGAGTTTTTCCCAACCACCATTTAGTTGAATTTGAAAATTGAAAAAAACCCTGTCCCTGGCCGAAGCCTTTGACCCTTAAACCCCCTAAACCCCCAGTTTTAAAAATTTCCCCGGGGAAAAAGGAGTTTTTTAAAACCACCTTTTTAAATTTTCACTGGACATTAAACTATACCTGTCCTGTGCCCCCGCAAGACCCAGGGCCGGATTTACAGTGGGTCCCGGTGAAAGCCCGGGCGGGCGTCCGCATCTTTTAAAAAACGCGGGTTAAAAATTCCCTGTTTACGCAGCAACGAAAACTTTTCCGTGCTGAACCCAGAGTGGGGAAAAGGGGAAAGATGAAAAACTCCACCCTTCCTTAGTACACAGTCCAAGACCTGGTAGCCCCCTTGCCCCTCCAATGATTGCGGCCCTTTTTGAGCTTCACCCTTGGGAAAATACGGGGGTTAAAAACTCCTTTCCACCCGGGCCCCCTTTTTTCCCCTTGTTTTTTTTTTTTTCCTTAAATTTTCCTCAACTGTTGGGGGAAATTGTCTCTGTACTTTGTTCCTGTCCGTCCCTCCATACCCCAAATTCCCCCTGAAAAACCCAAACCCTTCGGCCCAAGTTTTCCGGGTACCCCCCTTGTAAAATTTCCCAAGGGGAAAATTTTTTAAAAACCACAAATTTTTGTACAATGCAAAAGGTTTTTTAGTATTTTTAAATTCTGGGAAAACCACATTTTTAAAATAGGAGGGAAACCCACCAGGCCCTTTGTTTCTCTTTTTTTAATTGTTTTAAAATGGGTTGTCTCAATACGGGGAATGAAACTTTTTTAAAAGACTTGCAAAAAAAATTCATTTTGCAATATGTGCCCCAATTAACAGTTCCTACCTTTTCCCCTGTTTTCTGACAGCACCATCCCCTTTTGACCCATTTTGAAAATTGTGAAGAAACAAATGTCTGTTAAAAAATTTTTTTTTTATAATAGGACCTTTTAAGTATGGGCGCATTTCAAACAAAATGCCCCCAAAAAATTTTCAAAGCAGCCCCCTTGACCCCACTTTGCCCAATTTTTTGAAGAACAAATGTCTGTTAGAAAAAACCCTTTTTTTTATAAAAAGGCCCCTGTAGTATTCCCGCATTTCAAAGCAGATTGACCCAAAAAATTATAAAAAGGGATTTTCCAGCCACTTTTAAAAAATTTGTGAGGGAGAAAGCCACTTGGAAGCCACTTTTTTCTATTCCAAAAGGGAAAAATGATTATTGCGGGAACCCTCACATCAAAAAAGACCTAAAAACCCAATTGACAATAAAAAAAATTTTTGGATAAATTTGAGAAATGGAAAACTGGTTGTCATAAAACCCTTTGGGTTTTCTTTTACAGTTTTCCTCACAGCAAAACCCAAAATGAATTGTTGGGGAAAAAGAAATAAAAATTGCAGTAAAAAATTTGATTTTTTTAAAAAAAAATTTTTTAAAGGGGCCCAATTTCTGTTTTGAAGAGGAATGTGAATAACCGGCAACAAATCGGTGAACCTCGGCAATTGGGGCCAAAAAACTAAACCATAGACCCATCCCCAAAATTCACCCTTTATAAAAAGGTAAAACGATCCACATTTTTTTTTGGGGGGAAAACCCCGGTTTGCGTTTGTCTGTAATGACCCTCCAGCGTGCTGAAGGTCCGCTCAATAGGGGAACCCGGCTGCGGGGCCCAAGACAACACCTCAAGGGGCGTGACGAGCAAGCTGGGGCCCAAAACCGTCCCAAATTTGGGAAATACCCAGAAGTCTTTTGGGGCCCCAACAAAATCCAAAAACATCGTGGGGGAAAAGCAGATAGCAAGCACCATAAAATTTTAAACGATCTCTGTGTTTTGGATGTGTGCCCTGAAAATTGCATGCTTGGTGAGGGGTAAACAAATTTTGCCAAAAAGGTCCCCCAAATTGGGTTTTCTGCCCCCTTTTGGCCTGCTCCCGCCGCTACCCCCTACTTGGCCCTCTACTGCTGTCACCCGCTGATTTGTTCCCACCGTACATTTGGGGAACTTTAAACAAGGGAAAACGGGAATTCCCCCAAAGGTGAGCAATCAGAAAGGGTCTCCTTTTCCCTTGCTTTTTTAACTCTCTATTTGGGTGGGGAAAGGGAAAGTGCTGGGGGTTTTGGGTCTTGAAAGGGGGGATCCAGGAGGGGGGGCCAAACCCCAGAAAACTGTTGTTCATTTTGTGGCCTTAATGTGAGGATCATGTTGGAGGAAAGGGAGCACCCAAAGGGCCCCAAAATGTGAGAAAATGGACCCTTTGGGTTTTCCCCAACCCTTTTGGTTCGAGGGGCACTACAAACTAAACTTCCTAAATCTTCCTCCTCTCCCTTTAAATTTCGCCCCAAAACCCCCTTTTCCCAAAGGGCGGGGACGTCGGTAACAGGGTTTTCAAAGGAATACCCCCCCTCCTCCTCCCCCTTTTCCGCTCCCCGTCACAGTTTAAAACCACAGCCCGGACTTCCTGAATGATGCACCCTGAAGCGATGCACCCCTTGCACTACCGGACCCCAAACCCCCTTTTCCCCCAAATTTAAGACCGATAAAAATTGGGGAAAACGTCGGGGCCTTTTTGGATTTTGACGGAGAAAAAAGGCTCGGGTTTTCCCATCTGGGTCCTCCCCCTCCTCCATCGTTTTGGCGGGCCCCTTTTGTTTCAAAAGTGCCCAAAACGATCGTTCCAAACTAAGATCCCCACAATGCTCATGCGACAAGGAAATTTCATCACTAAAACCTTTTTGGTGGTTTCCTTCAAAACTGGCAGATGGTGCAGAGCCTTTCACCTGCCTCCACCTTTTGGGTGGCTCAACACCCTGAGTCCGCCCCCGCTGCTTGTCGGGGCCCTTTGTTCACTTCGTACTCCCTAATGGAAATTTGCCCCTGCTGCCAAAAATCGTGGAGAAATGTGGAGGGGGAATTTCCCCAGCGGGGTTTGCCACGCCCAAAAATTAGATGGGTTGGGAGGGGGAGGCCGACTGACCTGGAACCAGCCGGGCGGGAGAAGCATTGCGAACGGCGGAATTGCGAACTAAAATTTTTCGACCTTCCTCACCCAGGCAGCCCCAGCCCGGGTAGCTTTTTTAAAAATTTTTCGGGAAAGCAATTTTCAGGACATGTCCCGGGCAAGGGATGTGCAAAAAGCCTACCATTTTAGGGGGGGCCACAGTTTTCCCGCCCGTTACCCGCACACCACCTTGCCTGCACAAATTTTTTGGCACCCACCACGCTCGTCTCTCGTTGCGGAAAACCCCCGGCCACAGCTCCTGACCTGTGGTGGAGGGTCTCCAAGACAGTTTAAAATTTAAAACACCCGGGTTTTTCTCTGGGCACATAAAGCCACCAGAGGCCCTTTGGGGGAAAAACCCTGCACCATCCCTGGGGTTTGAAGAGCGTGCGCCAAACCTGAGACCCAAACCGAAAACCCCCAGGGAATCCACCCACCTCACCCAGTGACTGTCACAGAGTATAGGGGCCCCTTGGCCTTTGCTATTTAGTCCATGTGCCCGGGGGCCCAAAATGGATTTTCCCCCCGGCCAAAGATGCAGAAAACCCGCGCTTGAAATTTTAGATGAAAACTTGGCGGGCCGGGGTCAGGGACGGCTTTTTTCGGGCAAAAATGCCTGCTGGGCCACCCTGGTTTTGGGGGGCAGGCAAGGGCCATAAAGGGTGGCAAAACCCCCTTGTCCCCCAGAGGGAAAGGCAACTTTTCCCAAGGGCCCCAAAAGCCTGGCAAAGGGCCCACATTCAGGCTTTTTTCTTTGGGATGGTTTTTGGGGTTTAAAATTTTTTGTTCTGCCCCAAACCTGGAAGACAGAAGGCTGGCTGCCCAAAACCCGGCCGCTTTTAAAGCGTGCAGGGGGGTCAAACTGGGGCCCGGGAAAGGGGAAAAGGGGGGAGGATGGGTTTTCTGGTTTTTGGGGGTTTTCCCCCGGGGCGACGGTTTGGGGGCTGAAGCGGGAGGCTTTATCCCTGAACATGACTCGAGAGACCTTTGGGGAAACAGGAACGCTTTTGGTGGCGGAGGGGGGCCGGGGAAAAAGGGGGTTACAGGGTTTGGAGGCCCGAGCCGGTTCCTTGGCCTTTTTTGAAACCCAAATGTTGCCCCCCATTTCAATCATGCTTCCTGCAAAGTGACTAAACAAATTTTGGGGGGGTTAACCACCAAAGGGTTTTTGCCTCAAATTTATGCTTTACCCAAAAACGGCATATGACATCGCTGGGTGAATCAGAGGGTTGGGCAAAAAAGGCCCGGCTTGAGAGGGCCTGGGCCTTTTTGACGGCGAAAAAAGAGGACGGGGTTTGCGCTGACCGGCTGGCGGAAACCTATCAAGTGGACTTTTTGCGACCCCCCCTACCCCTTTTTGAGGGGAAAAAACCCCTTTCTGACACTACCCCATCTTTTTCCCCCCCTCCAAGGGTGAACATCGCAACAAATTCCCGCTGAAAAAACCCCGTTGGATCCGCAAAAGTCTCCCCTTTATCAACATCAAAACAGGTTTACTTCGCGTCCAGACAATCTGCAAACCAGGGGCTGCGGGCTACAAGCAAGAAGGGGCTGCAAGGGGTTGCCGACCGCCCGGGATTTTTGCTGAAAAAACCAGCTTCCCCTTTTTCCCCCTTGATGGGATCATTTAAATGGGCGTCAGAGGGGGAGAAAAATCATCCTCTTTGGCCTTTTTGAAACTTTTAACAAAGCCTTCCCGACCCCAACCCCCCTTTTTTTCAAAACAAAAAGGGCTTCAGAAAATGGATTATCCACATTTGGGGGGTTTCACAAAAGACATTTGGGGGGTGCTTCCATGTTTTGGGCAATGTGGTGAACTGAATTTACGACATTTGGGGGCCGGGACTGGGAGGACGAGGAGGTAAACTGCTGAAAAGGGAGGTTGCAAATTTAAAAACCCGAAAGGGCAGTTTGGCGACGCTGTTTTGGGTTAAAAAAGAATTCACCCGGGCCCCTTTACCCAGCCCTTTTACAGGCCTGACGTCCTGCAAAAATGATGATCCGCTGGCATGCGTTTTTTGCGCCACAAATGGGGAAAGGGGCCCTTCTCCTCGTACCTCAAACCCCCATGGCCTACCCCCCCTTTGCTCGCTTACCCACCTGCATTGTTTGCTCCCCGGTTTTAGAAAATAAAAATTTGAGAAGGTATGGAAAAAGGTTTTTTGGGAAAGCCCCCAATTAAAAGACGGGAAATCACAGCTATTCCCCAAAATCCCTCAAATCAAAAAAAAAATTTGCTGGATTCAAATATAACTGCAAATAGATCTAACAATCAACAAACTGGGCCCTGCGCCAAAGTGCAAAAAACCAAAGTATCTAAAATTATTCGGAAATAAAAGGTAATTTTTTTTTGGGACCTATCAAAATTTACCCCGGTTTGGGGACTAAAAAATTTTTAGTATTCCTTTTTAAATTTAAAAGGGGCCCTCAAAAACAAAGCTGTATTTCACCAAAGCAAAAAACACGTATCTGTAATTTTATTCGGATAAAAAAGTTATTTTTTTTGGGACCCATCAATTCACCTGTGGTAACTACACAAATTTCTGGATTCCCCAAAATTTTAAATGCAAGGGGCTCTATCAACAAATCGGACTGGGGAAAATTTCAAAAAACAAATTTTCTGTAATGTATTTGGATAAAAAAAAGGTATTTTTTGGGGACCTATCAATTCCCCCTGTGGGACTAAAAAATTTCATATTCACATTTAAATGCAAGGTCCCCCAAAGAACAAAGCTGTAATGCACCAAATTTAAAAAACACACTAAAAAAATTCCCGGGTAATAAAAGGGTTTTTTTTTGGCACCTAACAATTCACCGTGTTTTCTACACAATTGCTGGATTCAAATTAACCCGCCAAAGGGGGCTCTATTTAACAAACTTGGGCAGGGGAAAAGTGCAAAAAACACGTATCTGCAATGTATTTTTTGGGGGGGATTTCAAAGGGATTTTTTTGGGACCTATCAACCTGTGCTGACTTGCGGGTTCTAATTTAATACAAAAATGGATATATCAACAAAGTTGGGGAAAGGGCAAAATTGAAAAAAAACCCCCTACTGAAATGTATCCCGATAAAAAAAAAGTTGGGGTTTTGCACCTAACAAAAGAACCCCCCAGTTTTTAGAAAAAAAAGTGTAACCAAAAAAGTTCCCGGCTGCCCCCAAAATCCAGGAAAATTTCCCAAAAAAAAAACTGTTAAAAAAATAAACTATTGCAAAAGTCACACAAAATCTTTTGGGGGAACTTTTTTCCAGTATTCTTTTTAGAGCTTGTCTGTGTTCGCCCGCGGGGGCCCCCTCTCCGCTCCCCCCCGGGGAAATTTCAGCGGGAGATGCTCCTTTTTAAAAATTTTCTACCTAACAAAAATAAAATCCCTTTCCCAAACTCTAATCTAACTAAATTTTAAAGGTCACAGCTAAAAGTAAGGGGTTTTTTTCTTTTTTTGAAGAAATATAAAAATTTTTGCGAGCTGTTTTGGAACCACCCAAAAGCCCAAGGAAAAAAACCCGCGGACGTCCTTCTCTCTTTAACGCGGGGGGGACACTGAGGGGTGAATAGGAAAAAGCTGTTTTTATGTAAAAAAGGTCATGTATTTTTTTTAGCCAATCCCCAACCATACAAAAACCCATTATGACTCGCACAAAACATCTCACCCCTCTAAATTTTGTAATCTGGGTTTCGGCCCCCCAAAATTACCCGGAAGCGCCGAAAAAGGCGCGATCTTAATAGATGATGCACAGATTTTAAACGAAATTATCGCATGTTCTAAAAAATCCGATCACCATAAAAACTGTGCCGATTTCAACTTTGTCGATAATAATCGCTCAACACTACTCAGAATGAAGATATGAAAGATTCAGAGAGCAATACAAAACTCCCTAACTATTGCTGTCTATGATTCCCTAAGCTTGCTTCCCCCCCATACAATCTTAATAGCAGCTTTCCTTTCTAAAATTGCTGAGAAATCATGTGCCTGCATGCATTCAAGCAAGCAGACAGAGTAGTGCGTTCAGTACAGACAGTGAGCTAGAAATGGCGTTCACCAGGAAGTACAGTGTAATATATATAACAGGGTCATGTGTTTTTAGCAGCCAATGAGATCCCTACACATTCAGTGGTGACGTTTTTTGACACTTCCCTATTCTCTGCACTGATTGGATGGTGCAAAAACTTCAGGAAGCCGCTAAAAGTGAAACTAAAAATGACACGTCGAGCGCATGTCTCAAATGGGAGTTTTTCTCGATCCAACCGTTAAAAGCTCGGTTCAGCTTGAGTTCTAAAAAGTCAAGAATTTTGACTCGAACTTAAGTGTACTCGAACCGTTCAATTAACACTACTCATGAGCAATGGGCTGAGGTTTTAGCCCCATATCAGACTGGAGAGCCCCAAAAGACATAGTATAACTCAGCCCTGCAGGACACCAAAGAGAATGGGAAACTAAAAGCCGAGATATGGCCCAGCTCAGGGTAACGTTGGCAGTCAGGGCTCAGAGAGTATATATTTGGGGCTATAACATGGACAGGCCACCAAAGTTACAGCTATTTGACCTGCTTCATCTGATCCAGAAGTGGCTACAGCCAGATACCTGTTGTTCATCTCAAATAGTTGAGCGCTACGGATCGATTGGATAGTCATCGATTTAGACATTCTCTTCCTAGACCTGTGCACTTCTGGGTTGCTCAAGGAGACCCCCAGTTGGCAGATGACCTGGTGTTGGTAGAAAGGTTCCATGCCATGGAGAATTCAGTGGGTGGATCAGGAAACCTAAAATCCCTGTACTCTGAGACCCCCAGGAGTTTAAAGGATCCAAAGTCAGGCCCCAAACATCCATGAGAGGGCTGCCTCATAACCTGACTTTTAGGACTGGACTGTTGGACTCGGAGTTTGGTTACTCTCCTGTCAGCTGCTCTGCCTCATGTGGTGGTCCCTTGAAAAACTCTGGGGGTTACATGTGTTAACGGGGATACCAGAGTGTACCCAGTGGCCCAAGTTGTCCTTGAGACAGACTTGGGATCTCGTGCACATCTTGTGGAGATTGTTAAGAACTTGATACACAATGTAATTGGTCATTATGATTTCCCTATATTCTGGGACCTGTGGGCAAAAGTGGTGACGCCAAATTACCCCTAACACATTTCAAGACCAAGAAAGCCCAGAGTGTACTAGACCTGAGTAAACCCAGGAATTTCCCCTGACTGTCCTGGCAGATGACAGTGGGGAGGAGTCGGAATCAGAGAAAATTTTTCCTGATTTGAAGGTGTCCCGGGGGAACTTTGGGACGGCCAAACTTCATGACCTTAATTTAAAGGGGGCATTGGAGGGGTAGAAGTCCTTAATAGGGTTCCCCAGGAGCCTTGGGCTAATGAACGGTATCCTCACTTTGCTATGAATGGTGATTTACTATATTGGGTAACGAAGGTGAGAGACGGGTTGGTGGAAAAGCTCTTGGTTCCTAGGCCCTATCAGCCCAAGGTCCTAGACATAGCCCACTCTCATGTTCTTGGGGGACACCTGGGGATGGATAAGACCCTGGAGAGGATCCTGCGGTTGTTATCGGGAGGTTCGGGACTATTGCCAGTCCTGTCCTGTGTGTCAAGTCAGTTCCCCAGTAGTCCACTTCTGCATCTCTAGTACCACTGCCCATTATCGAGGTGCCCTTTGAGAGAGTGTCTATGGATTTAGTGGGACCTTTGGTGAAATCTGCCTGGGGACACCAGTATATTGGTACCCAAAGGCCATGCCTTTGAGAAATATGTCCTCTAAAAATATTGCCAGGGCATTACTCCCGATCAGGGATTCCCCAAGATATTCTGATGGGTCAATAGACCCCCTTTATGTCCAAGGTGATGAAGGACTTATGTAAGATGCTAAAGGTTAGGCAGTTACGCACCTCAGTGTATCACCCACAGATGGACGGGCTGGTGGAAAGATACAATAAGACCTTGAAGACCATGCTCAAGAAGGTGGTTGAAAAGGACGGGCAAGATTGAGATTGCCTGTTATCATACTGTAATAGGATATATAGAGGATGGTGCCGCACGCCAATGGAGCTCTGTGGGTGCTCAGTGGAAAAGACAAATGGCTAGAGTCCAAGGTAAAGATAATCCACTCCTAATTAGTATTCATAAAGGGAGTATTTTATTTACACAGAAGTAAACAGTAACAGCTCTCCGTTAATTGCAAGATGCAAACATAGATAGAAATGAATTTCCACAGTCCAATGTTTTGGCCTAACGGCCTTTATCAAGGACCTAAAACGAGGAGTATAATGTAAACTACAAGGTTTTACAAATAAATGCAAAAGAGCTATGGAAATGTAGGAGAAAAAAGACAAACAGAAACATAGCAAGGAAAAGGGACAAGATAGATGAAAGCACCAGAGAGGGAATGAAGTATGAAGAAATGAAAAGAGAGATGGCATACAGAAGTGAGTATATAATAGACTAAATAAAACGAAATCAGTAGAAGAAAGGAAAGAAGGAAAAGAAGAGGAAGGAGATGGAAGAAAATAGAGTAAATAGTAAAGATGTCACCATATGATAAAAGGAAAAGACTGATAACAGTAAAGGATGCAAAATAAAAAGCAAGAGTGCACAAGAAAAAGGAAAAGAAAAACAGGTAAGTCAATATAGAATAACAGATAAGTCAATATAGAAAATCAGGGGAAACAGAGATGAGTCAGAGAGAAGATCCAAATGGTATGACTAATATAAGGAAAAGGAACATGGAGGGTTACAAAAGGTAAAACTATAGTCCATGCAGTAAGGTAACAAGACCTCAGAAAAGTGGCAGAAGTAAATGACAAAGAACCAAGAAGAATATAACTAAATAGAAACGGACCATAAGTTGTGGTCTAAGTGGTATACTCACGTGTGTGGTAAGCGATAGGTGCAGGAGAGTGTGTCATACACAGTGCGCGGGCCTCTTATGAGAACCGTCCGGAAAACCGGAAGTCGTCACTGTGATGACGCGCAGTGGCGGAAGGAGAGGACACGTGACCAGTGGAACGCAAGAAGCTTCACAGCGCATGCGTGGAGAGCGCACGGAAGTAACCACCGAAGCAAAAGAAGATAGACAGTCAGAAGGAAACTCAAAGAAACGGAATCAAATAAGAAATACAAAATGAGGGAGTTTATAGACAAGATTAAGAGAGATGTAAGAATAAAAGGAATATATAGGAATGGGGTACAATGGGGCAAACGGAGAATAAAGACATAGAAAAGAATATTAAACAAAAAGCATCTATAAAAGGTAGATATATAATAAAGGGTATATAATATATGCCAGATATCAGATCAGAATAATAGGCATGACAAACAATATGAGACAAGAGAAATAGGAGAAACAATTACCAACATGGAACATGGGAAAGGTCATCTTTTCTGGAAAAAAGATTAAGGCAAATGAGTAAAAATACATCAAAGCAACAAAATTCATTAGAGTAACAAAATGAAAATGAATCAACCAAAAAATGAAATAATACAATCACAAAATCATGAATATCATCTGTCAAATTCCCGGTTCATCCCGATCCTTAATGCGTCGACTGGTTTCCCCCACATAGGCAAGGCCACAAGGACATTTAACAATGTAAACAACAAAATTAGAGTTGCAGGTGTAAAAACCTTTAATGGGATATTTGTGGTCTGTGCATGGATGTGTTACATATTCCCCTTTTGTGACTGAAGAACATTGAGCGCAACACAGACAGGGGAATGTCCCCTTCCTTTGTGTTTGTAGAAAAATTTGTCTGGGAATCTTAGTCAAACTACCAATATCTGCTTGGACAAGATGATCTCTCAAATTACGGGTTCTTTTAAAGCTTTGTAGGGGTAAGGTCTGAAATTCCTCTACAGATGGGTAAGCTTTCTGTAAGAAAGGTCAGTGTTTTTTTGATGATTTGGGAAACCTTGGAGCTATAGGGTTGGTACCTGAGAATGCAAGGAATACGTTTAGTTGTAGTGCGAGGTTTGGGGGCTAATGGAGTTGGTGAAAATTGTAATGAAGTTTCTGGATAGCCTCTGGCTTGAAATTTGTTAGCCATCTCTTGTAGACATTCTAAACATTTGGAAGGGTCATCTACTATACGCTCGATGCGCTGAAATTGTGACTTGGGTAGAGATTTCTTGGTGTTAGGAGGGTGGCAACTGGAAAAATCTAAAAGGCTATTACGATCCGTTGGTTTAGTGTAAAGATCAAAATGATTCTGACCTGAGTTGTCTTTGATGACTAGAGTATCAAGATATGGAGTCTTATTGGAATCAAAGTGTATAGTGAACTGGAGTTCTGGATATACAGAATTAAGATGTTGGTGAATTGAGTAAGAGTATCCTGGTCGCCCAACCAGATACAAAAGATGTCATCTATATAGTGATGCCAAGTCAGAGCATATTGTTGAAAAAGGTCATTGGAGTAGATATGTTCATCCTCAAAAATGGACATACAAATGTTGGCATAAGGGGGTGCCACGTTAGACCCCATGGCAGTACCCTGAATTTGCAGGTACATGGTGTCACCAAAAAGAAACCAGTCGACGCATTAAGGATCGCATTTCCCAACAAAAATCGACCATCCATCGACAAAAACTTTTACTTCCAATTCCAGCCCATTTTCATTCACACAACCACAGTGTCACCCAATTACGGTTTCAAGTACTAGAACAGGTACTACCCCCCTAGAAGGGGTGGCGATCGCATCAGTCTTCTAATACGTAGGGAATATTTCTGGATCTATACACTCCAGACTTTACATCCTCTTGGGATGAACCGGGAATTTGACAGATGTTATTCATGATTTTGTGATTGTATTATTTCATTTTTTGGTTGATTCATTTTCATTTTGTTACTCTAATGTATTTTGCTGCTTTTATGTATTGTTACTCATTGGCTTTAATCTTTTTTCCAGAAAAGATGACCCTTCCTATGGTCCATGGTGGTAAACCCCATCCATTCCCCTGGTTTCTTCTCTTACTCGTGTGTCATATTGTTTGTCATGCCTATTATTCTGATCTGATCTGATATCTGGCATATATTATATACCCTTTATTATATATCTACCTTTTAAAGCTGCTTTTTGTTTAATATTCTTTTCTATGTCTTTATTCTCCGCTTGCCCCATTGTACCCCATTCCTATATATTCCTTTTATTCTTACATCTCTCTTAATCTTGTTTATAAACTCCCTCTTTTTGTATTTCTTATTTGATTCCGTTTCTTTGAGTTTCCTTCTGACTGTCTATCTTCTTTTGCTTCGGTGGTTACTTCCGTGCGCTCTCCACGCATGCGCTGTGAAGCTTCTTGCGTTCCACTGGTCACGTGTCCTCTCCTTCCGCCACTGCGCGTCATCACAGTGACAACTTCCCGTTTTCTGGATGGTTCTCATAAGAGGCCCACGCGCCGTGTAGGACACACTCTCCTGCACCTATCGCTTACCACACACGTGAGTATACCACTTAGACCACAACTTATGGTCCGTTTCTATTTAGTTATATTCTTCTTGGTTCTTTGTCATTTACTTCTGACACTTTTCTGAGGTCTTGTTACCGTACTGTATGGACTATAGTTTTACCTTTTGTAACCCTCCATGTTCCTTTTCCTTATATTAGTCATACCATTGAGATCTTCTCTCTGACTTACTCATCTCTGTTTCCCCCGATTTTCTATATTGACTTATCTGTTTTTCTATATTGACTTACCTGTTTTTCTTTTCCTTTTTCTCGCGCACTCTTGCTTTTTATTTTGCATCCTTTACTGTTATCAGTCTTTTCCTCTTATCATATGGTGACATCTTTACTATTTACTCTATTTTCTTTTCTTCCTTCTCCTTCCTCTTCTCTTTCCTTCTTTCCCTTCTTGTATTGATTTCGTTTTATTTAGTCTATTATATACTCACTTCTGTATGCCATCTCTCTCCTCATTCCTCCATACTTTTATCCCTCTCTGGTGCTTTCATCTATCTTGTCTCTTTCCCTTGCTATGATTCTGTTTGTCTTTTTTCTTCTTCCATCAGCTCTTTTGTATTTATTTGTACTACCCCATTGTTTACATTATGCTCCTCATTTTAGGTCCTTGATAAAGGCCGTTGGGCCGAAACGTTGGACTGTGGTAATTCACTGTAATAAGATAGGATGACACCTTATTTATAGCATCCCAACATAGTTATACATCACCACTAAAACAATAGTTCTATAGATGTGATCACATGGATCAAAAAAAAATATAGAACTGGACACAGACCGGCCAAAACATTTTCATGTTCAGAATGTGAGAAACATTTATGGAACTATTGTTTTGGTAGTGATGTATAACTATGTTGGGATGATATGAATAAGGTGTCCTTCTGATATTTTGAAATATGAGTAATTTTTGACTTTTCATCATTAATGCCATGTATCTATAGGGAGATAAGCTTTAGGCTATTTTCTGATGTTGCAGTGTGCAAGTATTTTTTTCTATCTTATATGTGATCTATGTGGGTATCTATTTCTGTGCCTTGAGATATAGCTCTTATGAATCCAGCTATCAGTGCAAGAAACGCGTTGGCTTGTGCTTTAAAAGGTATAGATATGTGTTTGAGAGTTTATATTGGACATAAGTTGGTGATTACTACAGGTTTGAAGGCTTAGAAGGGAAGATGGTGAACATATACAGAGACTCAGCCTATGTATGACTTTGACGTGAAGTGGACTCTGCGAGGTTTCCAGACAGCTAATGGAACGCCAATCAAGAACCAAGAAGCAGTTCAGACCTTTATGCATGCTCCCAAATTATCCGCTCAAGTGGCGGTGTTGAAAGTTAAAACTCATGGAAGGACAGAGACAGAAGAAACAAAAGGCAACAACAGAGTAGATTTGGCAGCAAAATCTGTGGCTTTATCAGATATTATTCACAATCATCACTGCATTGTTTGTAACAGCTTATGCAAGGAAAATGGCCTCCAGGACTTCCCTTTTTCTGGATGATATTGAGATATATAGCTTTGGGCTGCTTGTAACTGCTGAAGCAAGATACAAACTTCCAATTTGGATGACACAAACAGAGGAACTTTCTAGAACTTGCTATTGTGCATGCCCATAGAGGAAGCTGTTAGACTGTTAAACTGTTAAACCGTTAAAAATATCCGGCTTGTTGTTATATGTCCATTTATATCCATGTATCTTGTTTGTGAGGTTTTGACCAGTATTTGCCTATACTAACACATTAAACAATTATGATTTAAAACGTATCATTATGTATCAAACCTATATAAATTTGTAACTTCCACTAAGTAAACAGAATTTGATGCACAACGTAAGAACTGTGTGTGTAATTCTCTTCTCTCAGCTGAGACATAAACACCTTGAATTTGGAACAGAGATTGCAACTAGACCAGGAATGGATTAAAAGGGAAAATCTATCCTGACATGTTCACCTGGTATTGTATTGTAGGGTGAAATAAGGTTATCATTTATATAGGATAGGTTCCGGTAGGCGTCGTCCTTTTTGGGATGGGTTCCCCTTTGTTGGTGGGTAGGGATTTAGGTTAGGTTTTGTTTATGATAAGGTTAGTGCAGGGTATAATAGGTGTGATATCTATGTTTTTAGTGGTAATATTAAAAGTTATATTTTAGTCAAGTATTCTCTGCATTTGTATTTTTTTACCCGTGATATTTATAGAGATGCTGAGTTGATAAATAGTTAGGATACCCAGTCCTCTATCAGTTGTGGTTTGTTATTTTTTCTTAAATTATCCAGTAGCAAACTTGTTCAGTTTTCGTTATGTTTTGATATTGTAAAAAAATTCCAAACATTTTCTATTTTTCAAATTTTTGCTGCGGCGCCATTTTCTGTGACCAATAACCGTTTTCTACTAATACTTATGGGCTTGAGTGATGCAACTTTTTGTCACTTTTATTCCAATTTTTAGGGGACACAAAATGACCAAAAAAATGCAATTTTGGCGTTTGGAATTTTTTTCTTCTATGGTATTCAGTCTATTGGATAAATTATATTACATTTTAAGGTAGGAGTTTCACGGATGCGGCAATGCCAAATATGTGCAACTTTTATGATTTTAATGATTTTTCTATGTGTAAAATGGCAAAAAGGGGGTGATTTTAACTTCCATGTTTACTGATCTGGGTCCCATTAGGAACACTGCGCAGCACCGTTTTTCATTCATTATGATGCAGCGGCTGCGATTGCCGTGGCGTCTAAAGTGTTATTGTTACGGGTGCCCCTGCGACCCCCGTGTTGGGTCGCAGGCACACCCGCAACGCCGCAGCAACTCCTGCTGCGGCCAGAGCCGCAGCCCGACGCTCCGGCCGCGGACACCCCGGCACGCCTGGGGCTCACTTACCCGCCAACGCTCCTGTTCCCGTCCCGGCGCGCGCTCCTGCAGCCGGCCGGGTGCACGTGCGCCCTCTAGCGCGCGGCACTGCCGGGAAATTTAAAGGGACAGTGCGCCGGTGATTGGTCTCACCGGGCACGGACCCTATTTAAGCCCTGCCTCTTCCTCAGCACCTTTGCCGAATCGATAATGCCCTGTGCTTTGAGAGGAAGCGTTCCTAAAGCGTCTTGTTCCGTTTACTGTGTATCGTACCTTCTGCCTCCGTCCCTTGACCACGAACCATTGCCGCCTGTCCTGACCTTCTGCCTGTCCCTGACTACGAGCCTGCTTCACGATTTTGTACCGCGCAACACCTCGGCTGCCACCGCAAGCAAGTCACGTCAGGGGTAGCGACCTGGTAGTAATCCGCCGCAGCAAGTCCATCCCGCTTTGCGGCGGGCTCTGGTGAAAACCGGACCTACTTAGACTCCGCTCCCTGGCGTGGCTTATGCCATCGCTTGTGGTGGTCCAGAGGATCCACTACCACATCCGTAACAGTTCGATTCGGCCATGGATCCCGCCAAGGTGCCTCTACCGAGCGTCTCCGACCTCACTACCACCGTGGCTCAGCAATCTAAGCAGATCGCGCAGCAAGCACAACAGCTGAACCAACTGACTACTATGATGCAGCAGCTCCTTGCCACTCAGCAGCAACAATCGGCTGCCGTGACTCAAGCAGCAGCAGTCGTGCCGGGGTGTCCGCGGCCCGAGCGTCGGGCTGCGGCACCGGCCGCAGCAGGAGGTGCTGCGGCGTTGCGGGTGTGCCTGCGACCCGACACGGGGGTCACAGGGGCACCCGTAACAGTTATACAGCACAAGATGGTGATGTCTCCATCCCATGATGTAACCAGTATTTGTTGGCTGTAATCCCACTACAAAGACCCTTAATGGCATTAGGACATACTCATGCGTCATATGTAGATAAGGGGTTTATGATCGCTCCCCTCCATGTTAGATAACACTAGGTGGAGTGATTCATACATAATAGAAGCAATAATACCAAAATGCAAATAGCTCTGCACCTTAGAGGACATTTAAAAGTGATAGATAAGCGCTGAGTTTGAGAATATGTTTGGATTGAATAGAGGTTTTGTTGGTTTTCAAATTTCTAGGCCTCTGTATATTTTTTGATCCTTTGTTTTCTTTTGTAAAAAAATATGATAGATAAGTGTTTAAAAATTAATCTTTATTTGTGATGGGTAAAAAGGGTTGAAGATTGCCTATGGCAAAGTGTGAGTTTGTAGTGAGCGTATTGGCTCCACAGGTTGACATATATATTTTTTTAATGTTAGGCTGTGAAAAGTAAAATCCAATAAAAAGCAATTTTAGCTGAAAATGTTTTATTTTTACAAGAAATCCTGAATAAGAAGCACGCAAAAATGTGTTTCACAGCCTCTTCTAAGTTCGACAATACCTTTTACGTGGTACAAACTGCTCTTTGGGCGCATGACAGGACGTACAAGGGAGGGAGCACTGTTTGGTTTTTGTAAGCTGGGTGCCATATCACATTTACAAAGCCCCAAAACACCAAAACAAGTTAAGCCTTCCACTTTTGGAATCTAAACCTCCCTCAGTCAACTCATCAAGGGATGTATTTTGCACTTCAGGCGCTCAGGGGTTACACAGTTTTTTTAGCATTGGGCCATGAAAATGGAAAAAAAAAGCAAATTCACCATGACATAACTTTATGATGAGATCGGTAAAATTACAGCAATATCAAATTTTTAGGTTTTTTATGTTTTAATACATGAACATCATAAAAATGCATTTGTAAAAAATTGTGTTTTTATGTCTAACTTTTTTCTGTATTTTTCTGTATACCGAGTTATACTTAAGGGTAGAGATGGGCGAATTGATTCTAACAAAGTGGAATTCGTTTAGAATTTCAGGAAAACTTTGGTTCGGAACGAAGTCGAAGTTTGGGGTACTTCGGGTGAACGAAGTGTGCTTTTGATTGATAAAATGATCTGAAACTGCTGCATCTTACAGAATCAGGGACACAACGAGAAAACAGCCTGTCTGTAACTAGCTTGTGCTGTCCTCAGCAATGGAGGCATAACCTATGTGACAGGTTCTCTTTAACCCCTTACCAACATTTGAGGTACCAATACGTCAAGGTCAGGTAGGGGTTTCCACAAATTGACATATGGTTATGTCATGGAGATATTGCGAGCTCACTAGCAGTGCTTGCAAGATCGTGGCATAGGACCAGCGGTATATTCCAGCTGGCATCATGCCGCATCACCCGCACTGGAGTGAGCTCTGGCAGTGCGTGATTAAACCTTCAACATTGTCATCTATCACGAGCTCCTCCTGCCTGTGATCATTGCAGTATGTTACATGGAAATCCCTAAAGAAGCATTTATGCTATCTATCATACATGAAAAAACTTTGATATTCTTAGTTCACATGTTTTTGATCAAAAAATGCTTAAGCCACCCACAAACTTATAACGTGATCTCAGGTCGGGTGGTCCTATGCTATCTTTACCTCTCAATAGAGCCAAATTCAGGGCTCTCATTGGGTCAACCGACCTCCATTATCAAGAGAGAAAGAAATAAAAAAAAAAACACCAACCTTGCAAGCTGCACTCATATAACAGCCTGTGAAAAGTGGACGGGGTGCAGGAAACCAAAATGGAGGCATCCCTTCCTCTCTATATAGATTAAAAGGAATATATGCCAAAAACAACGTATAGTTCTGCACACAAAAAAAAAAAAAATTCTGAAAAAACACAATGTGAACCTGGGTGCCACTGGCAGTGTTGCGGCCAGAGGCGGGACGAAGGATAGGCAGAGATAGGCGATCGCCTAGGGTGCCTACCTCTGCCTATCCCTAAGGGGCGCAGGCAGTGCCTCGAACCTCACCGGGCTCCAGGCCGCTCACATGGGCCTGAAGCGCCGGCGGTCTCTTTGACCGCTTCTGCGGAGCAGAGAGCGAGTGCTCCCTGCTCTGCAGACAGTGTCGGACCCGCTCACTGGAGGATCGCTGGATCCTCCGGTAAGCCGCAGGGCCGACACAGCGGGGCCGCCGGGTCCTTCTAGCGCTGAGGACCCGCCGCGGCCCCGTGCGGCTCAGCTGGCAGCGTCGCGATGAAGTGATGTCATTGCGACGCTGCCTCTCCTCGGGCGCACAGCGCATCATAGGCCATGCGCCCGAGAAGCTGCCGGAGGAGCGTCCGGCGCTTAAGGCGGGGCCTGAAGAGGAGCACGCAGCCGGAAAGCAGGTAAGGTGAGTATAAATGTTGTTATTTTTGCCTGCTTGTAGCCCCCATACGCTTGCCTGTGGCCCCTATACGCCTGCCTGTGGCCCCTATACGCCTGCCTGTGGCCCCTATACGCCTGCCTGTAGCCCCTATATGCCTGCCTGTAACCCTTATATGCCTGCCTGTAGCCACTATACGCCTGACTGTAGCCCCTATATAACTGCCTGTGGCCCCTATACGCCTGCCTGTGGCCCCTATATGCCTGCCTGTCTCCCCTATACTCCTTCCTGTAGCCCCTATACGCCTGCCTGTGGCCCCTATACGCCTGCCTGTAGCCCCTATATGCCTGCCTGTCGCCCCTATATGCCTGCCTGTGGCCCCTATAAGCCTGCCTGTGGCCCCTATACACCTGCCTGTGCCTCTATACGCCTGCCTGTGGCCCCTATACGCCTGCCTGTGGCCCCTATATGCCTGCCTGTCGCCCCTATACGCCTGCCTGTGGCCCCTATACGCCTGCCTGTGGCCCCTATACGCCTGCCTGTGGCCACTATACGCCTGCCTGTGGCACCTATACGCCTGCCTGTAGCCCCTATACGCCTGCCTGTGGCCCCTATACGCCTGCCTGTGGCCCCTATACGCCTGCCTGTAGCCCCTATACGCCTGCCTGTGGCCCCTATACGCCTGCCTGTGGCCCCTATACGCCTGCCTGTAGCCACTATACGCCTGCCTGTAGCCCCTATATACCTGCCTGTGGCCCCATACTCCTGCCTGTGGCCCCCATATGCCTGCCTGTGGCCCTAAACGCCCTCCTGTGGCCCCCTACGCCTGCCTGTGGCCCCCTACGCCTGCCTGTAGCCCCTATACCCCTGCCTATGGCCCCATACGCCTGCCTGTAGCCCCTATACGCCTGCCTGTAGCCCCTATACGCCTGCCTGTGGCCCCATACGCCTGCCTGTGGCCCCATATGCCTGCCTGTGGCCCCCATACACCTGCCTGATCTCCTATACAGCTGCTTGAGCCCCTATACTCCTGCCTGAGCCCCCATATGCCTGCCTGTGGCCCCTAGGTATATACCTGCCTGAGCCCCTATATATCTGCCTGAGCCCCTATAGCTATATAATCTGCCTGAGAGTGCCCCTATATCTATATACCTGCCTGAGAGTGTCCCTATATCTATATACCTGCCTGAGTGCGCCTATATTTATATACATACCTGTCTAAGGGGACAATATACATATACCTGCCTGACTGTGAGGGCATATCTATATACCTGTCTAACTGAGGGGACTTATATACCTATAAGTAAGGAGTTACTGGAAATGTGAGGATTCTAAGATATTTGTGTCCAAATCTGCAGGGACGAGCATTGGCCGTGAGTAATCAGCGAGAAGGTGTGGACCGGATGGAGAAGAAAAGGGAAAGTGAACGATGCTGATTAGAAATGATGTCTCCGGTGAGTCACTAAATGTAATATTATTATTATTATTATTATTATTATTATTATTATTTATTTTAAAGCGCCATTGGTTCCAGGGCGCTGTACATTCGAGGGAGTTACATACACAACATAAGTCAAACAAGTACTGTGATAATTGATGAATGACAATTGACACGACAGAGGAGAGAGGACCCTACCCGCAAGGGCTTACAATCTACAAGGAGGGGGAAAGAGACAGAAGGTGAGGGGCAGACATGTGTGTGGAGGGTGTAGTGACAGCAGGGTTATTGTAGGTTATAGGCAATCCTGAAGAAATGGGTTTTCAGGTTGCTTTTGAAGCTGGTGAAAGGGGAGGAGAGTCTGATGTGTTGGGGCAGTGAGTTCCAGAGTGTGGGTGAAGCACGGGAGAAGTCTTGGAGACGGTTGTGTGAGGAGCTGATAAGGGGAGAGCAGAGGAGAAGGTCCTGTGAGGAGCGGAAATTGCATGAGGGGAGAGATCTGGAAATTAGGGCAGAGATGTATGGAGGGGAGAGGTTATGGAGAGCCTTGTAGGTCATAGTTAGCAACTTGAAATTAATTCGCTGGGCAACGGGGAGCCAGTGAAGAGATTGACAGAGGGGAGAGGCAGAGGAGTAGCGGGGAGAGAGGTGGATAAGACGGGCAGCAGAGTTGAGAATTGTTTGAAGTGGGGCAAGAGTGCTAGATGGGAGGCCACAGAGAAGGATGTTGCAGTAGTCTAGGCGGGAGATGACAAGGGCATGGACCAGCATTTTTGTAGTGTCATAATTGAGGAATGAGCGGATGCGAGAGATGTTTTTCAGGTGGAGGCGGCAGGCAGAGGTGAGGTTTTGGATGTGTGGTTTGAAAGATAGAGCGGAGTCGAGGATTACCCCAAGGCAGCGGACTTGCGGAACAGGTGAGAGTGTACAGCCGTTGACTGAGATAGAAAGATCAGGGGCAAGGGTAGAGTTGGATGGTGGAAAGATGATTAGTGTAATAAGTGTAATCACTTATATTTCTGCAGAGCGTCTACATACAACTATTATCTACCACTATCTGGTCACTGTATGGCGGTAATATATGTCTGTAGAGCCTGTGTACAGCTGATCGTCACATGTGGGGATCGCGTTCGGTCAGGGTCTGGCAGGATTATTTGATCCTTAAGTAGTAATAGTTTGGGGTCTTGGTTTTGTAGGAGTGTTTTTAGTAACAATCCTTCGTCTGGTAGATTTGCTCCATGTATCGGTGGATTATTTGGTGACTGTTATTTAGGGGTATTTCACTGTCATATGGAGCGATTTTGAAAAAGAAAATTTGTCAGGGCTGATTTTCATTGTGCAGTGACTGCTGAGGAGATGGACGGGATCTATGTGGAATATGCAGAAAGTTAGTGACAGGACCTGGCGCAGGGGCGAGAGGAATTAGTGGGGGGGGGCATTTTTTGAGGAGTGTGTGTGTGTGTGTGTGTGTGGGGGGGGGGGGGTGGCGCCATTGGCTGGACTTGCCTAGGGCACCAAAATGCCTTGTCCTGGCCCTGGTTGCGGCATGTGTATATATATATATATACACACGCACACCATTATCAGTGGCACACCACTGCAAAAAGGGCAATACAATACATGGAAATCCCTAAAGAAGCATTTATGCTATCTATCATACATGAAAAAACTTTGAGATTCTTCGTTCACATGTTTTTGATCAAAAAATACTAAAGCCACCCATGAACTTACAACGTGATCTCAGGTCGCATGGTCCTACGCTATCTTTACCTCTCAATAGAGCCAAATTCAGGGCTCTCATTGGGTCAACTGACCTCCATTATCCAGAGAGAAAGAAATAAAAAAAAAACCACCAACCTTGCAAGCTACACTCATATAACAGCCTGTGAAAAGTGGGCGGGGGCAGGAAACCAAAATGGAGGCATCCCTTCCTCCCTATATAGATATAGAGATAGCGTAGGACTACCCGACCTGAGATCACATTGTAAGTTCGTGTGTGGCTTAAGCATTTTTTGATCAAAAACATGTGAACTAAGAATCTCAAAGTTTTCTTAGATGCTCCAGAAATTTTTGAACTTTTTCTAAGTAAACAAGGATTGTATAGACCAAAATTTCTTACTATCTTGAAGCACAATGTGTCATGAGAAAATGGTCTCTGAATCACTTGGATACCGTATATACTCGAGTATAAGCCGAGTTTTTCAGCACAAAAAATGTGCTGAAAAACCCTCCCTCGGCTTATACTCGAGTCACTGTCGACAGTCGGGCGCTGCGATGGCCCGAGTGCTGACAGGGACGCTTCAGTTATATGCGGCTCCTCAGGGAGCGCATATAACTGAAGGCCGAGCACGGCTGACAGTGTCCAGGCGCTGCGCTGGCCCGGCCACTGTCCGTCATCTCTTCCCCTGCATGCGACTCCTCCGGAGCGCACACAGGTGAAGAGATACCACTGCGGGGCACAGAGCGAGCGCTCCGTGCTCCGCAGTGGACTCCGGGCGGCCGCAAACTCGCGGCTGTCCGGAGCTCCCCGGCACAGGCAGCGTGCATGTCATCACGCTGCGTGCGCGGCCTGATGACGTCACCCGCCTGTGCAGGGAAGAGCGCGCGGGACCGAACAGCGAGGAGGCCGGCCAGTGAGGAGGCGGAGCAGCGGGGAGCCAGGTAAGTGATTTTTTTTTGTTTTAAAACGTTGCCTACACCTGCCTAGTACTGCCTATTGCTGCCTATAGCCTACCTATACCTGCCTAGTACTACCTATACCTGCCTAGTACTACCTATACCTGCCTAGTACTGCCTATAAGCCTACCTATACCTGCCTAGTACTGCCTATACCTGCCTAGTACTACCTATACCTGCCTAGTACTACCTATACCTGCCTAGTACTACCTATACCTGCCTAGTACTGCCTATAAGCCTACCTATACCTGCCTAGTACTGCCTATACCTGCCTAGTACTACCTATACCTGCCTAGTACTGCCTATAAGCCTACCTATACCTGCCTAGTACTGCCTATACCTGCCTAGTACTACCTATACCTGCCTAGTACTATCTATACCTGCCTAGTACTATACCTTATATACCTAACCTGCCTAGTACTGCCTATAAGCCTACCTATACCTGCCTAGTACTGCCTATACCTGCCTAGTACTACCTATAGCCTACCTATACCTGCCTAGTACTATGGGGGACATATAGCTGCCTATACCAGCCTATGGGGGACATTAAACTGCCTATATCTGCTTATGGGGGACATTAAACTGCCTATACCTGCCTATGGGGGACATTAAACTGCCTATGTAATTTTATTGGTATCTATTTTTATTTTTTAAATTCACCAGTAGCCGCTGCATTTTCCACCCTAGGCTTATACTCGAGTCAATAAGCTTTCCCGTTTTTTTGTGGCAAAAGTAGGTGCCTCGGCTTATACTCGGGTCGGCTTATACTCGAGTATATACGGTAGGTTAAAGTGTCAAAAAGTTATTCTCACACAAAGTGACACATGTCAGATTTTAAAAACGGGGCTCTGTCAAGAAGGTGAAAACTGGCTCCGGCGCTGACGGGGTTAAGGGCCTAACATTGATAGAACCTTGTGAAATTAAAAAATAAAAGCTACATTTGGTATCTTGAGCGCATGTAAAATAGACAGACCATCACATCGGTTTCATCTGCTTTACTCCATTATTGGCACCATTACTGTTACACCATTAATGTTATGTTACTTTTTTCCTATCGTCTCTTTATTAGCATTCTTAAATTTATCCAGCCATCCTCTCTCTTGCTCACTCTTATTCTCCTCCTCGACATCATCTTCTCTTGTCCTGTTTTAGAAGAAAAAGAATATTTTATTGAACTTTATGCTTATTGTCCTCCATCAGTAATGGTGATGCTTATGTTCTCGGTATATATTTAGATATTTGTAGCTCTAGTGAAAAAAAGTCATAATTGTGTATACAGTGCCCATTTAAGCCCAAGTATATACAATTCTGTATAAGGCTTCTTGTACATACAGTCCCCTGTACCCTCATCCCCACCTATATATACACTGCCCCCTACATCCTCAGTAGAGATTGGCGAAATGATTTTAACGAAGTGGAATTCGTTTAGAATTTCAGGAAAACTTCAATTCTGAACGAAGTCGAAGTTTGGGGTGATTCGCGGGAACGAAGCGTGTTTTTAATTGATAAAATAGCTGCGAGCACATGGTGTTACATGGGGCAAAGACGTCTAGGAGGAAGAAGGGTGTAGCCTACATGACATTTGCAGAGATGAAGCCAATCAGAGACCGGCGGGATTCTGTGACGTCACCGCACTATATAAGTCCGGGCGCGACACTGGGAGCTCATACCGCTCTCACTGTACTGATCAGGAAAGGTGCTGCCGCAGCTGCTTATGATGTCTCATACTAAAAAATCTCACTTTTATACAGCAATTTTTGGGGGTGTCACAGCTTGTCTCAGAGACTGCTTCTCTTACGTTCTAATTCTGATTTTGTGGGGTATTGGAACTGAAGTCCAGTGTGCGTCCAATGCAGCTGCATATACATTTTAATGCTATCTGCTCAGTTATTCATTAAAAGAAACAGCGTTTTTAAAATCCAAATACCACTTAATTTTTGGTTGCTCATTTCTTTTGCGCAATTTAGATCCAGGGGTTAAATAAGCGTTGTTCTGCTGTCGTGGTCACTAAAAGAAGCGTTCTTTTTCACCTCCAAAGAAAAAATTTGCCTGTAGCATAATTCATAATCGAAGGTTAATTACAAGTTTTTCTGTTGTTGTGGTCCGTAAAATACATGCCATTTTAACACGCTACAAAGCTGGTAATTGTTGGCAGCATATTTATTTTGCGCAATTTACATCCAGGGGTTAATTAAGCGTTGTTCTGCTGTTGTGGTCACTAAAAGAAACGTTCTTTTTCACCTCCAAAAAAGAAATTTTGCCTGTAGCATAATTCATAACCGAAGGTTAATTACAAGTTTTTCTGTTTTCCTGTACCGTAAAATACACGCCATTTTAACACGCTACAAAGCTGGTAATTTTTGGCTGCTCATTTATTTTGCGTAATTTAGATCGAGGAGATTAATTTAGATCGAGTCTCTTGTTGTGGTCACTAAAAGAAACGTGCTTTTTCACCGCCAAAGAAGACATTTTGCCTGTAGCATAATTCATATCCGAAGGTTAATTAAGCCTGTTTGTGCTTTTACATTCAGTAAAATACATAGTGTTTCTAAACGGCACATACAAGTAAATTTTTCCTGGCCATTTGTGGAGCGCAATTTATATCCAAGGGTTACCCAAGCTTGTTAGTGGGTTAATTTGGAGTCAAATACAGGGTGTATATTTATCATATACAGATATCTTCATCAAACAGTGTCTGTACATTTTAGAACAGTATGTCAGACAGAGAGGTAGAAGGCTCTTCACCTGCGAGTGGCAGTGGCAGAAACATTAATGGAGCAGGCCCAGGTCGCAGCACAGCAAGGGGACGTCGCAGCAGGGGTCACTCGGTGAGGCCACAACTGCTGGTGAGGTGGCAAAGTATAGATGTGGAGAGTGGCATGGGAGGTCATGTTGTGAGGGGTCAGCCTCTGCATACCAAGACCGGTGATGAGGACAGCAGTGACGATGAAACACAAATAGATGATGATGTAGCCGACCGCCCTTGAGAGCCGGGTAAAGCAAGGGCAACATCATCGTCAGGAGAAGAGGGCGTCAGCTTGCGCATCAGGCAGCAGCGCAGCCAACAAGTGGGTTGTGTGGCCGTGAGTCAGCAGGGTAGCAGCAGTGTGAGGTCGGGAGCCAAGCGGCCACGGGGTAGAAAACCCGCTTCGCAGGTCCAAGAAAGTAGCGGCACAGGGGCTCAACGAGGCAGTGGTGGTAGTAGTCACTCAGTGCGGAGCGTTGGCGGTAAAATCAGATACTCGGCGGTATGGCAGTTCTTTGCTAAGACACTGGAGGAGCGGAATAGGGGTATATGTAGAATCTGTGGGCAGAAAGTGAAGCGTGGCCAGGGAGCTAACATTGGCACTACGGCCCTGTGTCAACACATGCAGCGTCACCATCCGGTGGCCTGGGAGAAACGTGGCTCAGATGTGGTGGTCCATCCTGCCGCCGCAGCAACAGCGGCAGCAGCGCCCAGTGGCACGCATGCCATTGCAGCCAGTCAAGGCTCCACCACCTCTGCAGAAGGGAGCTGTTTCTCTTTGCCATCATCTCCCGGACCAGATGCTTTTGCACCTTGCTACTCATGGCGCCAGCAGTCGTTCAGCGAAGCGATTGCAAAGGGACAACAGTATGCGTCCAACCAACCTAAGGTGCAGAAGCTGGCCAAGCTCCTGTCCAAGTTGTTGGTACTGCAGTCCCTCACTTTCCAAATGGTGGACTCTGCACAATTCAGAGAACTAATGGCTTGTGCTGAGGCGAGGTGGAGAGTTCCAAGCCGTAATTTCTTTTCCAAAAAGGCAGTACCAGCACTTCATAAATATGTAGAACAGAAGGTGGGCCAGTCCTTGAGCTTATCGGTTTGTTCCAAGGTGCAAGGCAGCGCGGACGTCTGGAGCTGTAACTACGGTCAGGGCCAGTACATGTCCTTTATGGCCCACTGGGTGAATTTGCTTCCTGCCCAGGCACACCAACAACTTGGATAGGAGACGCCGCTTTCTCCTCCATGTTATCAAACTGTGGCTCCTGCACTAATGTCCGCTGCCTCCTCCTCCACCACCACCACCACCATCTCAGCCTCCACAAGTTCTGCTCCATCATACCACATTTGTAGGGCTTGCCTCGGCGAGCGAAGTCACACAGGGGAGGAACTGCACTGCGTCATGCAGCAAGAAATCGATGTGTGGCTTTCTCCGCGCCAACTGCAAATCGGAACCATGGTGACGGACAATGGGAGGAACATGGTGTCCGCGCTGCACCGAGGAGGGATGATCCATGCGCCCTGCATGGCGCACGTGTTCAATCTGGTTGTGAAAAGGTTCCTGAAGTCTTCCACCGATCTTCAGAAGATTCTGAAAATGGCCAGGAAACTGTGCATGCACTTCATCCATTCCTACAAAGCCAGAAACACCCTCCTCGAGTTGCAGTGGCAGAACGGCCTCCCCCAACACACTCTGATATGCGATGTTTCCACCCGTTGGAATTCCAGCCTGCACATGTTGGACCGACTGTATGAACAGAAAAAGGCCATTAACGATTTTTTGATGATCCAGGCGGACAGGAGTACTCCCCTGTGTAACTTTGATGTCAGCCAGTGGCAGCTCATGCGTGACACCTGCCATTTGTTGAGGCCATTCGAGGAGGCCACGTTATTTGTCAGTCACCAGGACTACGGGATGAATAACGTCATTCCACTGCTTCATGTCCTGGAACAGATGCTGAAAAATCTGTCTGGGCAGGGGACTGGAGACGTGGCGACTACATCTCGCGGCCACATGAGTCCGGTGGGGACTGAAATGGAGGAGGAGGAGGACATTGGAGCAGAAGCATTGTCTGGTGAAATGAGTGGATTTTCTACCCAGGTGACAAGAGAGGAGGAGCAGGAGCAGCTGGAGGAGGTAGATGGAGATGAGGAAGACGAGGCAGATGACCCGCAAGCACCGTGGCAGTTTACAGTGGAGATGGAGGCAGGGAGCCCCTCGGAGTCACTTGTGCAGATGGCCCGCAGCATGCTGATCCCCTCGCTACCGGTCCAAAATGGGAACATTTTCCCAGCTGCTGAGAGGGATGACAAAATAAAATACTATATGGAAATCCTCCGTAGTCATTTGGCCGCTGCCTTTGTGTTGCATCTTACCTCCTCTGACAGGAAGGACCGGGGGGTTCGTAAGCGCTCACGTACTACTGCCGCGGCCGCTGGGGGATGGTGAGGGGGTGTTGGAGCAGTACCAGCTCCATCAGCAGCAACATAGTAGTGTGGGCTCAGAGCGGGTGTTCAGTGCGGCGGGGGCCATCGTTATCCCAAGGAGAACCCGCTTGTCCACGGGAAATGTGGAACGACTGACCTTTGTCAAGATGAATCAGGCGTGGATCGGCCAGGATTTCCACACACCAATGCCTTAGGCGTCAGACTACATCAGCCATGACGCCTCACCCAAACTGTGTGAAATGAGTCTGGGTTCAAACTACCTGCCTCAGCCACTATTCTGATGCCGCCACCCGCCTGATGCCACACATCTGCTGCCAGTTTCTCCATCTGCTTACCACCATCTTTACCAGGGACTGGTTTTGCCACCCAACTCAACTATCTGTCATTGTGCCACTCTGTGGCCTACTACTGTTTTGCCACCTCCAGAATGTCATTGTGCCACTGTCTGACCTCATGCTGCTGCTGTGGCTGCTGCCGTGACCTCCACACTGTGTGATTGTGCCACTCTCTGACCTAATGCTGCTGCTGCCATGACCTCCACTCTCTGTCATTGTGCCACTCTGTGGTCTGCTACTGTTTTGCCACCTCCAGAATGTCATTGTGCCACTGTCTGACCTCATGCTGCTGCTGTGGTTGCTACCGTGACCTACACACTGTGTCAATGTGCCACTCTGTGGCCTACTCCCGTTTTTGCCACCTCCAGAATGTCATTGTGCGACTGCCTGACCTCATGCTGCTGTGGCTGCTGCCGTGACCTCCCCACTCTGTCACTGATGTTGCCACCTGAGCCCTCAGCTTGTTTTTTTCCAGCTGTCGCTGCCATGACTTTATCAGGCTACATTCCCGCTTCAGTTTTTTGGTCAGTTTTGCCCTCTTGAGTGCCCAGGGAATTTTATAATGAAGCGATTCTAAGAGCGGCGGCAGTCATATGCGTTTCATACTAAAACACAACATTGTATGAAGACCAAACCAAGCTCCCTCTGCATATTTAAGCATGGCACAACATTCTACAGCCTGGAAATAGCTGTTTTTTAACACAATTCGTCCCGAAGCAATTCGGATCGAAACGAATTTTGTCGGGAAATATTTGAGAACTTCGCCCATCTCTAATCCTCAGCCCCCTGTATATAAAACCTCCCATATGCACAGCTCGGTATAAGGCTCCCTCTGTATACAACCTCCCATATACACTGCTTGGTATAAGGCTTTCTCTATATACATCCCTCCGTGTATACAACTGTTGCCCTGTGTTAGGCCATATGTAATCATATGTAATCATGTCTGCTGCATCATCCAGGCATCAAGTGTGTGGCCTCCTTCTCTTCCCAGTGTGACAGGGCCCTCAGTCTATAGGAGCCGGTGTTGGTGTCCTCGCCCAAACACTGTGCAGGAGCTGAATATTCCAGTGAGGATGATGGAGGTGAGAAGAGATATTGCAGGTAACGGAGACCTAGATACATGGAGAGGGGGCTGTGTGCATGCATTATTCGCCCTTGGGCAGATCTGAGCACTGGGCCCTCCATCCAACAAAATCACTCACAGGTATAAAGATACATATTACAACCTACAACACCGCCATATACAGACCACAGAGTGGTCAGACACCGGATCAGGTATAACCTACAACACGGCCATATAGAGATCACATAATGGTCAGACACCAGCTCAGGTATAACCTATAACACCACCATATAGAAACCACATATTGGTCAGACACCAGCTCAGGTATAACCTACGACAATGCCATATAAAGACCACATAGTGGTCAGACACTAGCTCAGGTATAACCTACAACACCACCATATGAAGATCACATAGTGGTCAGACACCAGCTCAGGTATAACCTATAACACCACCATATAGATACCACATAGTGGTCAGACACCAGCTCAGGTATAACCTATAACACCACCATATAGATACCACATAATGGTCAGACAACAGCTCAGGTATAACCTACAACACCGCCATATAGAGATCACATAGTGGTCAGATACCAGCTCAGATATAAACTACAACAACACCATATAGAGACCACACAAGGGTCAGACTCCAGCTCAGGTATAACCTACAACACTACCACATAGAAACCATATAGTGGTCAGACACCAGCTCAGGTACAACCTACAACACTGTCATATAGAAACCACATAGTGGTCAGACACCAGCTCAGGTACGACCTACAACACCACCATATAGAGATCACATAGAGGTCAGAAACCAGCTCAGATATAACCTACAACATCACCATATAGAGACCACAAAGAGGTCAGACACCCGCATAACCTACAACACCGCCATATAGAGACCACATAGTGGTCAGACACCAGCTCAGGTATAACCTACAACACCACCATATAGAGACCTCCATGTAGGTCAGACACCAGCTCAGGTATCACATACAACACCACCATATAGAGATCACATAGTGGTTAGACACCAGCTCAGGTATAACCTACAACACTGCCATATAGAGACCACATAGTGGCAGACACCAGCTTAAGTCACCTCACATGCCAGTAACTACAGCATTGATCCAACACAGTAATTTAAAAAACCCCTGGTATCAGGGACTCACAGGAGACGTCTTATCTGATATGTAGTTCTCTGCATCGTTCTCTGTGCCCACAGAGTCACCCAGTAGCTTTGTGAAGAAGCCGACACAGCTCTTGCATATCTGATGTTTCTTGAGAAAGGCATTTTATGCCGAAACGTCGACAATCGACATCTGTGATATTTGTTGTGTATTTTTATACTTATGCAGTAATCTAGTTCTACTAAAACACTTTTTGGTATCCGTTTGCATGATCTATTGACCTAATACTTGTAATAAAACTATACGCATTAAGCATTACATCGGAGTGCAGTGGATCATGGCTATATTATGTACACAGGGTCCAGCCAACCCTTTTCCCCTTGAACACCCATGAATTTCCATTACCTACCATGGTGGTTGTGACCCTTTTTCTGTTACATAGTGATATATTTGACATGTGCATACAGTCCAGACTTTCAGCTTTCATTTGAGGGCATCCACATTAAAATTAGATCAAGGGTTTAAAGGGAATGTGTTGCCATTTTTTTTTTTTGCAGTAATGCGTGTGTTTTCTATAACCTTTTTATTATCAGTTGCAGCAATTTTCAGTGTGAGCTTGTATAGAGAGAAATTATTGATACTTGTGTGTACAGAACACTGCCCTCTTCAGAGATAGCTTTGTCATTGCACGATACACAGGAAGCTGCTGTAAAGCAAACCCTGTGGATAAGAGAATTCAGATGTCGCCCATCTGATCCTCTTCAGCTTAGAGCCCTCACAGCCCCTCCCTGCTGTGATGTAAACTAGTGTCTGCAGGGAGCCCAGAGGAGCAGCTACTGAACGTTTATTCAGCCGCTCTGTGCTCCAGCAAGGCTTGCCAGAGCAGAGGCAGAGGTCAGGTGGTTATACCTTATCAATTCTGCAGACAAGTGTCCGATGTGTCCTCATTCATAATAAAGTAATCATTCTTTTGTTGCTAACGTTTGTGCAATTTGAGATTTTTCTGCTAATAAAGTTCTCTCGCTTCTAATGCTAAAAATACTTTCTTTAAGGATTTTGGTGCTAAAAACCTTTTCTTTATGAATTTTGGCGCTAAAATCCTTTTCTTTATGGATTTTGGTGCGAATAAAGTTCTCACGCTTCAGACGCTAAAAATATTTTGTTCATGCATTTTGCCGCTTAAAATATGTCCCTTTACGTATTTTGCAGCTAAAATACGTTTGTTTACGGATTTTGCCGCTAAAACACCTTTCTTTACGGATTTTGGCACTAATAAAGTTCTCTTGCTTCTGACTCTAAAATACTTTTTACGGATTGATGCTATTAAAGTTATCTTTTATCGCTAAAAATACTTTGTTTTACAGATTCTGATGCTAAAAATCAGGGGGTTTTTTTTTTACGGATTTTGACGCTAAAATCATAAAAAAAAAAATTTTTTAGCATCATAATCGAAATAACTTTATTAGCGCCAAAATCCTTGAAAAACATATTTTTGTCGACAAAAGCGAGATAATTTTATTAGCACCAAAATCCAAAACCCGACTTCAAGATTACATATACACCGTGTTTCCATACGCTGTTAGCTGCGTGTTTGATCCATCTGTCAGTCTCCAAACTGACCCAAACTCGCAAATAGCAATGTGATTTACATTGCTTTTAATATGAAACAAGTATCGTCGTTCAGACGAATGATCGCCGATACGTGTCTCATTGCATCTTTCGGATGCGAAACATATCCAAACACGCAGCTGAGTGTTTGGATGCGTGTGGGATGCAGCAGGATCGCACCCTATTGTTTATTATAGGGCTCCTGCTGTGTCTTTCGGACCAAGAATTGACATGACAATTCTTGGAACGGATCCGAAAGACACAATGAGACACGCAGTGGAGATCACTCGTCTGAACGCCGATGCATGTTTCTAATAAACGGCAATGTAAAATCACACTGCTATTTATTCGATACGTGTATGGGTCCATTTGGGGACCGACAGACAGATCCAAACACGTATCGAAAAGCGTATGTAACACGGACCCAACACGCCATGTGAACGTACCATAAATGTTATCCCAATTTGACTCTGGTCATTCCTTTTTCAGCTATGGATGCATTGCAGCTTTGTATGGTGTCCTCAGTCAACAACAAAATGGTGATTCAGTCGCTACAGAGTCTACAATCCAATTGTAAACACTAAGGGCGACATGTATGATCGGTCTTTACGCCTGTTTTCTGGCGTATCCTGCGCCTCGCCGGCCCGAATCTGCTGTCGGTCGCAGGGATGCGATGTTAGGAGCAGCGTTCGCCACTTTCGACTGCGCCTCACATGAAGGGGCGGGCAATGGGTGTGGTGTAGGCACGCTGTCGGCGTTCCGGGGCGGGACGCGGCGTGCTCGAAAACTCCGAGGCATGTACGATCGCAAGTCGGCAAAGTGCGGCGCAATGCAGAGCTCATCAGCTCCGACAGTCAGACCTGGTGGATTTTGGTCTAAATGCTCCGGCGGAGGCGAAGTGAAGCGAGAACGGAACATGAGAGGAAGCATACAGGATCGCAACAGAAATCTCGGCGCTCAGCTCCGTGCAGCATGGAGTATGATTCCGAATAAATCGCCTTTATAAAGGCGTAAAACATTATCAGAAAAAGAGCTCAAACCTCAAAAATAAAAAATAAATTTAAAAAAAGCACTTTCCAAAAATCTAGACCGGCGCAATATCAAGAATTAGGATATTGGAAATTGCCGGGAAATACAGTAATTCAAATTTTGAAAAGCTATTCTCATTGGTTGGCATGAACCAGCCAATCAGAATAGGAGCGACAGGGAACCATTAACACCTATGGAGAACTATTGACCAATCAAATTCAAAGGCGGGACAGTTCAAAATACAGTAAAAATACAGAAAAGAGCTGATTGGTTTAGCTAGCGGGGGCTTGGCTAGCTCAGCCAATCAGAATAGGAGCGACAGGGACCCATTCTAACCTATGGAGAAATATAGACCAATCAGAATCAAAGGCGGGACAGTTCAAAATACAGTAAAAAGGCAGAAAAAAGCTGATTGGCTGAGCTAGCGGGGGCTTGGCTATCCCAGCCAATCAGAGCGCGAGATACTTCTCCCATTGTAGTCTATGGAGAGATCGGCGCAATACAATCTCGGCGCTCAGCGCCGTGCGGCATGGAGTATGATTAAAAAAATTATTTTTATTAAGTGTAAAACATTATCAGATAAAGAGCTGAAACCTTCTCTAAAAATAAATAAGTCAAATCCCTAACAACGCGTTTGTCGCCGAGACCCGCGCTACATAAGGAATTGCAATATAGTGAATTGCCGGGAAATACAGTATTTCAAATTCTGTAAGCTCTTCTGATTGGTCGGCATAAACCAGCCAATCAGATTAGGAGCGACAGTGGCTCATTCTAACCTATGGAGGAATATTGACCAATCAGAATAGGAGCGACAGAGGCCCATTAAAACCTATGGAGAAATATTGACCAATCATATTCAAAGGCGGGACAGTTCAAAATACAGTAAAAAGGCTGAAAAACGCTGATTGGTTGAGCTAGCGGGGGCTTGGCAATCCCGGCCAATCAGAGCGCGAGCTACTTTCTCATAGAGTTCTATGGGAAAAGAAATTCAGAGCCAGCTCTGTTTGTGATTGGCTAACTTAAAAGAGGAGCGCTTATTTGGACCAATGGGAGAGCGAGCGACACTCTTATGGGTTTTCTAATGCAATCTGGAATAAAACTGTACATGGCCGAAATCAAATGATAAGACTACAGAAGTTGGAATGATGTGTATATAAAATGAACAATAATATGGGGTTAACGAAAAAAAATATTATTTCAATAAAATCATGTTTATTTCTTTATTTTTGTTACACCCATACTATTAATCCTTGGCTAACGAAAATAAAGAAATAAACATGATTTTATTGATTTAATATTTTTTTTTTTCATTACCCCCATATTATTGATCATTTTATATACACATCAGTACAAATTATGTAGTCTTATCATTTTGATTTCGGCCATGTACAGTTTTATTCCAGATTGCATTAGAAAACCCATAAGAGCGTCGCTCGCTCTCCCATTGGTCCAAATAAGCGCGCCTCTTTTAAGTTAGCCAATCACAAACAGAGCTGGCTCTGAATTTCTTTTCCCATAGAACTCTATGAGAAAGTAGCTCGCGCTCTGATTGGCCGGGATTGCCAAGCCCCCGCTAGCTCAACCAATCAGCTCTTTTCAGCCTTTTTACTGTATTTAACTGTCCCGCCTTTGAATATGATTGGTCAATCTTTCTCCATAGGTTTTAATGGGTCTCTGTCGCTCCTATTCTGATCTCCTCCATAGGTTAGAATGGGCCACTGTCGCTCCTATTCTGATTGGCTGGTTTATGCCGACCAATGAGAAGAGCTTAAACAATTTGAATTACTGTATTTCCCGGCAAATCTCTATAATGCACTTCCTGATGTAGCGCTGGTCTTCGGTGATAAACGAGTTGTTAGGGATTTGACTGATTTATTTTTAGAGAAGGTTTCAGCTCTTTATCTGATAATGTTTTACACTTAATAAAAAATTATTTTTTATTCATACTCCATGCCGCACGGCACTGAGCGCCGAGATTGCATTGCGCCGATCTCTCCATAGACTACAATGGGAGAAGTAGCTCGCGCTCTGATTGGCTGGGATAGCCAAGCCCCCGCTAGCTCAACCAATCAGCTCTTTTTTGTATCTTTACTGTATTTTGAACTGTCCCGCCTTTGATTTTGATTAGTCAATATTTCTCCATAGGTTTTAATGGGTCGCTGTCGCTCCTATTCTGATTGGTCAATAGTTCTCCATAGGTTTTAATGGTCTCTGTTGCTCCTATTCTGATTGGCTGAGCTAGCCAAGCCCCCGCTAGCTTAACCAATCAGCTCTTTTCTGCATTTTTACTGTATTTTGAACTGTCCCGCCTTTGAATTTGATTGGTCAATAGTTCTCCATAGGTTTTAATGGGTCTCTGTCGCTCCTATTCTGATTGGTTAAGCTAGCGGGGGCTTGGCTAGCTCAGCCAATCAGCTCTTTTCTGCCTTTTTACTGTATTTTGAATGTCCCGCCTTTGAATTTGATTGGTCAATTCTTCTCCATAGGTTTTAATGGTTCACTGTCGCTCCTATTCTGATTGGCTGGTTTATGCCGACCAATGAGAATAGCTTACAGAATTTGAATTAATGTATTTCCCGGCAATTTTCAGTATCCAAATTTCCGATGTAGCGCCGTTCTAGATTTTTGGAAAGTGATTTTATTTATGTATTTTTTTGTAGGTTTGAGCTCTTTTTCAGAGAATGTTTTATGCCTTTATAAAGGCGATTTTTTTTTTTCATACTCCGCACGGACATCCTTAATGATTTCTCGCTGTTTTCCTGTCTGGCTCGAGTCGGAATACATGTTCGGCGCAGTCCTGCTCAGCGCCTAAGTCCGCACCGCGCCCCACACACTTGCGAGGCGCGGTGGACTTTTCCCCGCATGTATGAGCGCACCTCCTCGGACGGAGAATATGAGGCGCAGTCCCGCACAGCGCCCAAGTCCGCACTGCGCCCCACACACTGGTGAGGCGCGGTGGACTTTTCCCCGCATGTATGAGCGCACCTCCTCGGACGGCGAATATGAGGCGCAGTCCCGCACTGCGCCTAAGTCCCCGCACTGCGCCCCACACACTGGCGAGGCGCGGCGGACTTTACACGGCATGTATGATCGCACTACCTCGGGCGGCGAATCTTAGGCGCAGTCCCGCACTGCGCCTAAGTCCCCGCACTGCCCCTCACACACTGGCGAGGCGCGGCAGACTTTACACCGCATGTATGAGCGCACCTCGGCGCCGACATACATGAGGCGCAAATTCCGCCGGAAAACTGGCGAAAACGTGCCCTCTGACGTGGAGAGCGTCATACATGTCGCCCTAAATGCTGCCCATTGTGTGCTCAAATTCAGCCAAATACCGCCAAATTGATTGGTAGGCGAATCATAAGACAGTTGGACAATGACCTAAAACATAAAGTCAAAACAACGCAGGAGTTTATTAATCAAAGAATTGGAAGACTCTTGAATGGCCACGTCAATCACCTGATTTCAACCCAATTGAGCAGCATTTCACTTGATACAGACTAAACTTCAGACAGAAAGGCCACAAACAAACATCCACTGAAAACCACAGCAGTAAAGGTCGTCAGAGCATTAAAAAGGAGCTGTAGCTAATAAATCCTTGATCCAATTGTAATGTGGATACCCTCAAATGAAAGCTGAAAGTCTGGACCTTATGTCCATGTTCATTATATAACTATTACTTGAGGAAAAGTGATAAAAGCATTGACTTTATTTCATATGACGTCATAGAAAAGATATCCAGAAGTACAAAAAATATTTTTTTGCAAAAATGAACGTAATCATTTTTAGACTACAATGAATTTTATTTTATGCCCCGATACACACACTCATTTGAAGTCACCCGGGTAACTCCACCCCCCCAGG
>JAODAL010024000.1:0-61506 GCA_025379985.1 Phyllomedusa bahiana | reverse complement strand
TATATGGAATAAAAGTGGGTTTTCAAAAACAAATAGACCTGCAGTTATAAAAAAAGATCTGATCCTAATATAAGGCAATGCAATGTCAAACAATTTTTGGCGAACAATACCAGTATCCTTTATAGGCTTGTCTGTGTTGCCCGGGGGCCCCCCCTCCCCCGCTTTCCCCCGGATTTTACAGTGGAGAGCTTTTTTAAAATTCCTGCCTAACTCCCTAAAATCTGCAAATCTCTGTGAACTAATTTCAAAGGGATCACAGCTAAAATAGAGCGTCCTCTGTGAAAAAATAAATAATTTTCGGAGCTGTTTGCTCTTTTTGGACAGAGGCAGAGCCACGTCCACTGTATGAGACGCTGAAGACATTTATCAGAACAGGAAGGGCTGTTTATGTAAACGGGTCAGTGATTTTTTCCAGCCAATCGCCCCCATACACATCCAGTATGACGGCACAACATCTCCCCCTGCTCTATTCTGAAGCTGATTTGCTGGACGCCAAAATGGGGAAAGCCCGAAAATGGCGCGTTTAAAATGATTATGCCAGATTTAAACCCAAAAAATTATGCGTGCAAAAAAATTTGTCAAGTAAAAAGTGCCGATTTCAACTTTGCATAAAAATCGTCAACACCTTAAATTAGAGGGGCATATTTTTAAAAAAAAAAAGGTTTCCCTTGTTCTCCTTTCTGTCTCTTCTTTTATTTTGGGTAATGGGCGCCCATGAACACTCCTATCATGCGGTCATAGATAGAAGTCCAGTTACATATTTATTTAAATAAAAAGGGGTAACGCCAGCATACAGGAAAAAATGCGATTTTAAGCCGTGGGCCCAAAATTTTAAAAGGGGCGGTGCCCAGCATTTTAAAGGGTGTCCTGCACAAAATACTTGTACCCTAAGCCCCCCCAGTTTTTGGGGCAAAAATATGACATACGGAAAAATAAAAATATGAGGCATTTGTTAAGGGGAGCTACATACACAAGCCGCAAGGCCGGAAGGCTCCTATTTCTTTCAGTCCTCACATTAAATAAAACTAAGAAAAAAATGGGACATAATTACCCAAAAAACTCAAAACCTACATTTGTTAAAGATGGGAAATACACTAGTCCCAGCAGCAGGCATCTTGGCCCATTGCTAAAAGGGAAAGATTAGAGGTGCCGGAAAAAATGAGCAAATGCCTAGGTAATAGTTCACACCCCCAGCAAAAAGCAAAAGTTTAAAAAACATAGGGGACTGCCAAAGCAACAACCGAGAAAATTGATATAGAAAAACGAACAAAGTGTAAACAATTTCATACGGGAACACCATGCTATTTTATTTTATACCAAGGGTCAATTTCTCCTCTTATTTTTGGGGGAGTTTGAGTCAAATACAGGGTGTGTATTTCTGCACCAACACGCCGAATTTCCCCTGGTTATTTTGTGGCTATTTTATTTTATCCCGGGTCAATTTCTCCTCTTTTTGTGGGTAATTTGAGTCAAATAAAGGGTGTTTTTCGCCCCATACAGCCTGAATTCCATCTGGTTCATCTTTGGGTATTTTATACAAAAGGGGCCCAAATTTTTCATCTTGTTTGTGGGGAATTGAGTCAAATACGGGGGTGTTTTCTCCCCATACACCCTAAATTTCCATCTCATTCATTCTGTAGGGTATTTGATTTTATACCAATGGGTCAATTTATCATCTTGTTTTGGGGTAAATTTGAAAATAAATACAGGATATGTATTTCTGCCCCATACACACCTGAATTCCATCTAGTTAAATTCTGTAGGGTATTTTAAAACCAAGGGTCAAATTTATCCTCTTGTTGTGGGGTTTAATTTGAGTCAAAAAACGGTGTGTATTTTTGCCCCATACACGCCTGAATTCCGTCTGGTTCACTTGTAGGTTATTTTTTTTTTTAATCCCAGGTCATTTTCTTTTAGTTTGTGAGGAAATTTGAGTCAAATACAGAGTGTGTATTTTCCCCATAAGCCGAATTCCCATTGGTTCATTTGTAGAATATTTTTCAAGGGTAATTATCATCTTGTTGTGGGGAATTGAGTCAAATACAGGGTGTGTATTTCTGCCCATACAGCCTTTGAATTTCCCATTCTTCACTTTGTAGGTATTTGATTTTGTACCAAGATCATTTATCCTCTTGTTTGGGGAAATTTTAAAACAAAACAGGGTTGTATTTCGCCCATACACACTGAATTCCATCTGGTTATTTGTAAGGTATTTTATATCAAGGTTAATTTACCCTCTTTTTTTGTGGGGTAATTTGAGTAAAATACAGGGTCTGTATTTCTCCCCCATACAAAACTTGAATTCACCTGGTTCATGAGGGTTTTTGCCAAGAGTAATTTTCCCTCTGTTGTGGGTAATTTGAACAAATAAGGGTTGTTTTTCTCCCCATACAAAACGAATTCATTGGATTTGTAGGGTTTTATATCAAGGAAATTACTGTTTGTGGGGTAATTTGAGACAAATACAGGGTATGAATTTCTGCCCCATACACACCTGAAATTCCATCTGGTCATTCTGTAGCTATTTTATTTTATCCCAAGGGTCAATTTTCCTCTTGTGTGTGTGGGAATTTGGTCAATAACAGGGTGTGTATTTTGGGCCCCATACAGCCTGAATTCCACTGGTTCATTCTGTAAAGCTATTTATTGTATACCAAGGCCCATTTATCTCTTGTTTGTGGGGTTTAAATTTAAAGTCAAATACAGGGTGTATATTTTGCCCCATACACCCTAAATTTCCGTTGGTTCACTCTGTAGGCTTTTTTTATTTTATCCAAGAGTAAATTTTCCCCTCTTTTTTGTGAGGTAATTTTGCAAATACAGAGTGTGTATTTCTGCCCCATACACGCCTGAATTCCATCTGGTTCATTCTGTAGAATATTTTAATACCAAGGTTCAATTTTCATTTGTTTTTGGGGGAATTTGAGTCAAATACAGGTGGTGTGATTTTCCCCCCAATACACGCCTAAATTTCCATCTATTTCTTCTGTAGGGTATTTGATTTTATCCCAATGGTCAATTTCTCCTCTTGTTTGTGAGGTAATTTGAGTCAAATACAGGGTGGGTATTTCTGCCCCATACACATCTGAATTGCATCTGGTTCATTCCGTAGGCTATTTTATTTTATACCAAGGGTCAATTTATCATCATGTTTGTGTGAGAATTTGAGTCAAATACAGGGTGTGTATTTCTGCCCCATACAGGCCTGAATTCCATCTCATTCATTTTGTAGGGTATTTGATTTCATACCAAGGGTCAATTTATCCTCTTGTTTGTGGGGTAATTTGAGACAAATACAGGGTGTGTATTTCTGCCCCATACACACCTGAATTCCATCTGGTTCAGTTTGTAAGGTATTTTATATCAAGGGTTAATTTATCCTCTTGGTTGTGGGGTAATTTGAGACAAATACAGGGTGTGTATTTCTGCCCCATACACATCTGAATTCCACCTGGTTCATTCTGTATGGTATTTCGTACCAAGGGTCAATTTATCCTCTTGTTTGTGGGATAATTTGAGTCAAATACAGGGTGTGTATTTCTGCCCCAATACATGCCTGAATTCCATCTGGTTCATTCCGTAGGGTATTTTATACTAAGGGTCTATTTATCCTCTTGTTTGTGGGATAATTTGAGACAAATACATAGTTTCTATTTCTGCCGCCTACATGCCTGAATTCCATCTGGTTCATTCCGTAGGGTATTTTATACTAAGGGTCAATTTATCCTCTTGTTTGTGGGGTAATTTGAGTCAAATACAGGGTGTGTATTTCTGCCTCATACACGCCTGAATTCCATCTGGTTCATTCTGTAGGGTATTTTATACCAAGGGTCAATTTATCCTCTTGTTTGTGGGGTAATTTGAGTCAAATACAGGGTGTGTTTTTCTGCCCCATACATATCTGAATTCCATCTCATTCATTTTGTAGGGTATTTGATTTCATAGCAAGGGTCAATTTATCCTCTTGTTTGTGGGGTAATTTGAGTCAAGTACAGGGTGTGTATTTCTGCCCCAATACATGCCTGAATTCCATCTGGTTCATTCCGTAGGGTATTTTATACTAAGGGTCTATTTATCCTCTTGTTTGTGGGATAATTTGAGACAAATACATAGTTTGTATTTCTGCCGCCTACATGCCTGAATTCCATCTGGTTCATTCCGTAGGGTATTTTATACTAAGGGTCTATTTATCCCCTTGTTTGTGGGGTAATTTGAGACAAATACATAGTTTGTATTTCTGCCCCATACATGCCTGAATTCCATCGGGTTCATTTCTGTAGGGTTTTTTTATTACCTATGGTCAATTTTTTCCTTTTGGGTTTGTGGGGTAATTTGAGTCAAATACAGGGTGTGTATTTCTGCCTCATACACGACTGAATTCCATCTAGTTCTTTCTGTAGGGTATTTTATACCCAAGGTGTCATGATCATGCCAGAAAGAACCCCAGCGTTGATTTCTGGTCGCCGGCCATGGCCGTTGCGACGTAAGCCGTGGTTTTTGAACATAGTGTCTACATTTGTGTTCACTAGTGTGAATTTGGGTTTTTTTCCCCCTGCTATCTTGTTGATTCCTGGCCGACGCCGGGCCGGGGAATCGTCCAGCACTCCACGGGTTAACCTGGCTCCTTGCTCCTGGTGATTGACAGCTCTACCTTCCTATCTGGTCTTCTGTTTCTTCCTCCTATTGCCTTTGTCCTTAGTTCTCCTGGAATGTATTTATAAGGTTCTTCTGTCTCTTCTCCTTGCCTGTTATATTGGTTTGTTTCTGTCTATAACTCGCCCTCTTTATTCTGTGCCTCCCTGGTTATCTTACTCTGCTTGTTTCACGTTTATTCTTCTGCCTTCTGACTTTGTACCGCTTTCCCGATAGTTACCGACTTGGCTTGCTTGACCATCCCTTATTGTCTTTTTTATTGTTTTTTCTGGTCTTGTGTTTCCATGCTATTCAGTATAGTGTTCAGTCTTCTGGTTGGGGCCGACCTATTAAGGAGTCGGGCACCCCAAAAGGCAGGGACAGGGGTTGGGATCAGTGTCAGGGCCTCACGCTGTCTGTGTCTGTTCGTGCGCCCCTGACGGATCCCTTACACAAGGGTTAATTTATCCTCCTGTTTGTGGGGTAATTTGAGACAAATACATAGTTTGTATTTCTGCCCCATACATGCCTGAATTCCATCTGGTTCATTCTGTAGGGTATTTTATACCTATGGTCAATTTATCCTCTTGTTTGTGGGGTAATTTGAGTCAAATACAGGGTGTGTATTTCTGCCCCAAACAAGCCTGAATCCCATCTAGTTCTTTCTGTAGGGTATTTTATACCCAAGTATTAATTTATCCTCCTGTTTGTAGGGTAATTTGAGTCAAATACAGGGTGTGTATTTTTGCCCCATACACATCTGAATTCCATCTCATTCATTCTGTAAGGTATTTTATACCAAGGGTCAATTTCTCCTCTTTTTTTGTGGGAAATTTGAGTCAAATACAGGGGGGTAAACATATACTACACCTTCTTCAGACTATTGTATTGTAAATTTTGAAAAAGTTTGTCAGACAGAGTGGGGGCGGCCCTTAAACTGGGTGTCAGTGGCCAAAGTTCCTGGGCGGCAAGGTTTTCAGACATAAGGGGACGGCACAGTAGGGGTGACTCCAGACTCCCAGTGTCACTAGCGGCCGTGTTTGACACCAAGCCAACGGTTCTTGATTGGTTGACTGGGTCATCCACTTCCCCCCAGGGACATCTGATACCCCAGTCAAGAGTCAGGGGTTCGTCAAACCAACCCTTAGTTGGCAGGGCCCCGGAGGGGTAAAGGGGCCCTCACCTGCCCCAAACCTGCCCTTTCCCTTTGGGTTCCCTCCCCCAGAAAACTACTTTTTGGGTCGGGTTGCGCCCTATACATGAGGACGAACTATTTGGACAGTCAGCAGCTATTGGCGGAAGAGGTGGGGCAGACATCCACTGCTCCTTGCAGTAGGCAGTAAAGTAGTGATGTGAAGAGTAGCATGAAAGGTTATGTTCCGAGCGGTCAGGCTCTGCATACCGAGGAGGATAGCAGTGACGGGCAAACACTGATCGATGACGATGTAGCTAATCACACTTGGAAGCCGGGTTAAGCAAGGGCTTCATCATCTTCGCGGGAAGAGGGTGGCAGTTTGGCGCAGGGACAGCGCAGCCAGCAATCGGTAGGGGGCCGTGGTCAGGGGGTGGCACAGTGCGCATCGGGAGCCAAAGGGCCACGAGGTAGACCATCCGCTTCACGGGCCAAGAAAGTAGCGCAAAGGGACTCAAGAGGCAGCCTGTAGTTTCAGTCATGCGGGGCGTTTTGGGGTTTAAAAACACCTACTCGGGAGTGTGGCAGTTTTTCCAGGGCACCGGTGGAGCCGAACATGTGTAATGTAAATCTGTGGGGAGAAAGTAAAGGTGGCTAGGGTGTAATGGTCGCACATGGCCCCGTCAACACGCACGTCACATCTAGTGGCTGGGAGAAAGTGTCCAGGTGGGTGGTTTTATTTTGCTGCAGCACAGCCCTGGGCACGCTTCCCATTTTAGCTTTTAAGGGTCCACCCCCCTGTGCCGAAGGAGCTTTTTCTCTTTCTCTCATCTACCGGTCCAATGCCCGCCCTCGACCTCATGATGGGAGTAGTCATTCACCGAGGCATTGAAAGATAAAGGTATGCATCCAACCCATCCTAAGGTGCAAACTGACCGGCCCTGTACAAGTTGGTGGTACTGCAGTCCCTCCATTTCCAAGAAGTGGACTCTGCACCGTTCAGAGAACTAATGGCTTGTGCCGAGCTGTTATTTCTTTTCGAAAAAGGCAGTACCAGCCCTGCACTAATATGGAGAAGAGAAGGTGGGCCAGTCCTTGATCCTGTCGGGGTCTTCCAAAGGCACGCACAGGGGGGCGTGTGGGCTGTAACTACGGCAGGGACAGTCATGTCCTTACAGCCCACTCGGGAATGTCTCACTGCCCCCCCACCCAAAAAACTTGGGCAGGGGCGCCGCTTTTTTCCCCCCACGTTGTCAAACTGCTGATCCTGCCACAATGTCCGCCTCCTCCTCCACCACCACCTCAGCCAAAACAAGTCTAAGTGCTTCTCCATCATACCACATGTGCAGGGCACAGTGGTGTCACGGAGTTCTACACCTGGTTTGCCTGGGCGAATGAAGTCACACAGGGGAGGAACTGCTCCGTGTTATGCAACACAAAATCAATGTGTGGCTTTCTCCACGACAACTGCAAATCGGAACCATGGTGACAGACAATAGAAGGAATATGGTGTCCACACTGCGCCGAGGAGGGCTTAGCCATACACACTGCATGGCGCACGTGTTCAATCTGGTTGTCAAACGGTTCCTCAAGTCTTCCACCCATCTGCAAGACGTTCTAAAACTGGCCAGGAAACTGTGCATGCACTTCATACATTCCTACAGAGCCAAGGACATCCTCCTTGAGCTGCAGTGGCAGAATGACCTCCCCTAACATAGGCTGATATGAAATGTTTCCACCCGTTGGAATTCCAGCCTCCATATGTTGGACCGACTGTATGAACAGAGAAAGGCCATTAATGTTTTCTTTATGATCCAAGCAGACAGGAGTACTCCTTGTATAATTTTGATGTCAGCCAGTGGCAGCTCATGCTCCGGACCTTTGAGGAGGCCATGCTATTTGTCAGTCGCCAGGACTAGTGATGAGCGATTGTGTCAACTATCGTCATCGAATCGATAGTCGATATCGTCAATTATCATGCCTATATCCGATAGTCGATAATAGATTATCGCCGATGGCCATTAAAATCTATGGAAAAGAAACAGCACCTTCATTCTTACACCCAAACAGGGCTGGAGAAGCTGGAATTAACATCCACTGTAAACTGGATACGTGCTACATCTTAGGCAACACAATTAGGCAACAAGAGTCACAGAAAAAAACTCAGACTATTCACTATCCCTGTCAGTATGATTTGAACCATCATTTTTCTTGAACTGGACATTGACTATCCCTGTCCTGTAACGCAGCATGACCCTTAAACCTGTCTGACTCACAGATTAAAAAATGACGGAAAAAGGAGTCTTTCAACCACCATTTTAAGGATGGAATCCCACCACGTCTTTGTTTCTCTTTTTTTTAATTGTATTAAATGGGTTGTCTCAATACAGGGATTGCTAGCTATGTTAAAGATCTTGCAAAAACAAGTCATTTTGCAATATGTGTCCATTAACAGTGTCCTACCTATTCCTGTTTTTGACAGCACCATCACCCTTGAGCCACTCTTGACAATTGTGAAGAACAAATGTCTGTTAGAAACCACATTTTTTTACAATAGGACCTGTAGTATAGCTGCATTTCACAGCAACATGCCCCCAAAAATTCAAAACATGACCCTTGAGCCACTCTTGACAATTGTGAAGAACAAATGTCTGTTAGAAACCACATTTTTTAGAATAGGACCTGTAGTATAGCTGCATTTCACAGCAACATGCCCCCAAAAATTCAAAACATGACCCTTGAGCCACTCTTGACAATTGTGAAGAACAAATGTCTGTTAGAAACCACATTTTTTAGAATAGGACCTGTAGTATTGCTGCATTTCACAGCAGCATGACCCAGAAAATTATAAAAATGACTTCTAAGCCACTGTTAAAGATTGTGAGGGAGAAATGCCACTCAGAAGCCACATTTCTGTTCCAAAAGACCATGAATATAGCTGTATCTCACAGCACCATGACCCCAAAACCATTAACAATGCGAAAAATTCTAAAGATAAAGTGAGTAAATGGAATACGTTTCATGAAACCTTGGTGTCTTTTACAGTCTCCTCACCGCAAAACCACCAAAATGAACTTTTGGGAACTGAGAATAAAAATTGCAGTAAGAAATGATCATTTTAAAAAAAGTTTTCAAGAGGACAATTTCTTTTGGAAGAGGAATGTGAAGTATACCGGCAACTAATCGGTGACCTCGGCAATTGGGGCCACAACATCATCAGAGATCCATGCCTGATTCATCTTGATGTAAGTCAAACGATCAACATTATCTGTGGAAAGTCGGATGTGTTTGTTTGTAATGACTCCTCCAGCTGTGCTGAAGGTCCGCTCAGATATGACGCTGGCTGCTGGGCAGGACAACACCTCTATGGCATGGCCAGCGAGCTCGGGCCATTCATCCATTTTGGATACCCAGAAGTCGATTGGGTCCGGAACATATCCAAAAACATCAGTGTTGAGACGCAGATAGTCGTGCACCATGATCTTAAGCCGGTCTCTTTGTGTTGTATGTGTGCCCTGCATTACATGCGTTGGTGAGGTGGTAAATAAAGATTGCCAGAGGTCACCCATCAGGCTTCTGCCACAATGCCTGCTGCTGCTGCTACCGCTACGGCTACTTGGCACTCTACTGCTATCACATTGCTGACGTTGTTCCACCGTGACATTTGAAGAACGTGAAGCACACGCAACAGATGTCTCCAGTTGATCAATCAGCATGGTCTTCAATTCTTGCATTTTACTCTCTATTTGGGTGGGTGGAAGGAAAGTGCTGAGTTTTGCTTTGTACCGGGGATCCAGGAGGGTGGCCACCCAGTAACTGTTGTTCAGTTTGATGGCCTTAATGCGAGGATCATGTTGGAGGAAATGGAGCATCCAAGCACTCATATGAGAGATGGAGCCTTGACTTCCCAAGCCTCTGGGTCAAGGGGCCCTAGCAAACTGATCTTCCTCATCTTCCTTCTCCGCCTCAAATTCGCGCCAACCTATTTCCAAGACATGGACGTCGGTAACGTCGGTGTCCAGGAATACCTCATCCTCCTCCGCTTCCTCTGGCACAGTTTCAACACAGCCCTGACTTGCCTCACATGATGCACCCTGAGAGCTGAGGCGCCGCCTTGCACTAGCCCTGGACCCTGAACCACTGCCTAATGAAGACCGATAAAGTTGTGAAACTGTCGGGCCTTCTGGATTCGACGGAGAGAAAGGCTCCGTGTCCGCATCTGTGTCCGTCTCCTCCTCCGTCGCTGGTAGGACCTGATGTTTCAGAGTGTCCAACGATCGTTCCAAAACTAAGATCACCATAATGCTCATGCTGACAAGGGCATTGTCCGCACAGACCATTTTGGTGGCTTCTTCAAAACTGGCAAGGATGGTGCAGAGCTCTTTCACCTGCCTCCACTCTCGGTGGCTCAACACCCCGAGGTTCGCACCACTGCTTGTCAGGCCATGTGTCACTTCGTACTGCGTAATGGCATTGCGCTGCTGCCACAATCGCTGGAGCATGTGGAGAGTGGAATTCCAGCGTGTTGCCACGTCAACAATGAGATGGTTGACGGGGAGGCCGAGCTGACGCTGCAACGCAGCCAGGCAGGACGAAGCAGGGTGCGAACGGCGGAAGTGTGAGCTCAGACATCGAGCCGTCCTCAGCAGGCAGTCCAGATCCGGGTAGCGCTTTCGAAAGTTCTGGACGACAAGGTTCATGACATGTGCCAGGCAAGGGATGTGCTCCAGCCTACTGATCTTAAGGGCAGCCAGCAGATTTCGACCGTTATCGCACACCACCTTGCCTGGCAAAAGGTTCTTGTCACCCAGCAAGCGTTCGGTCTTGCTGCGAAAAGCCGTCAACAGCTCCTGACCTGTGTGTTGATGGTCTCCAAGACAGATTAATTTCAACACGGCCTGGTTTCTATGGGCATGTGATGCCACCAGAGGACCTTGGGGGAATGAACCCTGCACCATCCCTGTGGTTTTGAAGAGCGTGTGACGAGCCTGAGAGCCACCTTTACCACCAGAGACATCCACCCAGCTCACCCAGTGAGCTGTCACAGAGATATAGCGGCTTTGGCCGTGCTTACTAGTCCATGTGTCGGTGGTCGATGGACTTTGCCGGAGACAGATGCAGACAACGCGCTTGAAATTTTAGATGACACGTGGCTGGGCAGGGCAGGGGCGGCTTTTCTGGAAAAGAAATACCTGCTCGGCATTTGGTATTGGGGGCAGGCACGGGCCATGACGTGGCGGAACCCATCTGTGTCCACCAGACGGAAAGGCAACAGTCGTCAAACTGGTGGAAGGGGAAGGGGTAGGATGGGTCTCTGGTGGTGCTGGTGTTAGTCGGGCGACGGTGGAGGCTGAAGCGGAGGCTGATTCTTGATCATAACTCTGAGAGACATGGGCAGCTGAGGAACGCTTGGTGGTGGCGGAGAAGGCGGAGACAGAGGGTGTGACAGTGGTTGGAAGCCTGGCATCGGTGTGGCCTTTTTTGGCCAAGCGTTCCCTCCATTTCAACTCATGCATTCGCTGCATGTGACTAGACATGTTGGTGGTGGTTAAACACCTAAGATTCTTGCCTCTACTGATGCGTTTATGGCAAAGGCGGCATATGACATCGCTGTTTGAATCAGAGGCTTGCTTGAAAAAGGCCCAGGCTTGAGAGGTCCTGAACCTTTTCGACGGCAATAAGCGAGGAGCTGTGTTTCCGCTGATCGTGGCTGGTGGAATAATCTCAGCAGACTTGTGCGACCGCCCTCTCCCTTTTTGAGACGGTAGCCGTACTGACACTACCCCATCGTCTTCCTCCTCGTCCAGTGATGAAGCGCTCGCAAGAGAATTCTGCTGAAAAGACCACGTTGGATCTGCATTGTCGTCATCATCATCATCAACACAGGTGACATCCTCGTCCTGGCACTCTGCATCCTGGAGCTGCGGTCTACAAGCAACAGGCACTGCAAGGTGTTGCCGACCGCCCAGAATTTTTGCCGATTGACTGGCTTCCTTCACCTCCTCTGATGGCATCAGCAATTGGGCGTCAGAGCAGACAAAATCATCCTCTTTGGCCACTTGATCTTTTCACCTTCTCTTGTACCTCTACCTCCATGTCCTACACCCCTCTTTGCTCGCTTACCACCTCCATTTCGCTCCATGTTCAGAAAGATAAAAATTTAAGAAGGTATGGAAGAGTTTTTGACAGTCTCTTATTGAAAGACGGCATCTCACAGCTATTCTCAAATCCCTCTAATTTCTTACAGCCAACTAGGATTAGAAACTGAATTGTTTCTAGCAAATAGCTGTGAAATGCTGTCTGGTGGAAGAACCGTAAGACAAAATCAACAGTGTTCTTCCTTCAGTCCCAGGGATTTACAACTGCCCAGTAGGACTAGGAATTGATAGTTTTCAACAAACTATCATACAAGTGCGCTATCTGCGCCAAACTGAGATTCACCGAGCGCAATAAAACTATTCAGAAGTTACACGGATGAGAAATTGCGCTTTTTGCAGCACTGACAAACGAGAACAGTTGCTAGAAAATTTTTCTATCAGAATTGTCGTACAACGTGGCTATTTGAAAAAAACTGGGGCGAACCAAAGTGCAATACAGCTATTTAAATGTTATACGGATAATAAAAGGTGGGTTTTGCACCAATGAAATACAACAGCAGTTACCACAAAATTTCTGTATTCAAATTTAAGTACAAGGTGGCTCATTGAACAAAACTGGGCCGCACCAAAGTGAAAAACAGCTATTTAAAATTATACGGATAATAAAAGGTGGGTTTTGCACCTATGAAATACAACAGCAGTTACTAGCAAATTTCTGTATCCTAATATAAGTACAAGGTGGGTCTTTGAACAAAAATGGGCTGCGCCAAAGTGAAAAACACCTATTTAAAATTGAGATGGATAATAAAAGGTGGGTTTTGCACCTATGAAATATACCTGCAATTACTTGCAAATTTCTGTATCCTAATATAAGTACAAGATGGGTCTTTGAACAAAAATGGGCCCCACCAAAGTGAAAAACCCTATTTAAAATTGAGACGGATAATAAAAGGTGGTTTTGCGCCTATGAAATACACCTGCAATTACTAGCAAATTTCTGTATCCTAATATAAGTCCAAGATGGGTCTTTGAACAAAAATGGGCTGCGCCAAAGTGAAAAACACCTATTTAAAATTGAGCTGGATAATAAAAGGTGGGTTTGCATCTATGAAATACATCTGCAATTACTAGCAAATTTCTGTATTCTAATATAAGTACAAAATGGGTCTTGAACAAAAATGGGCTGCGCCAAAGTGAAAAACACCTATTTAAAATTGAGAGGGATAATAAAAGGTGGGTTTTGCAACTATGAAATACACCTGCAATTAATTGCAAATTTCTGTATCCTAATATAAGTACAAGATGGGTCTTTGAACAAAAATGGGCCTGCACCAAAGTGAAAAACGCCTATGTAAAATTGAGACGGATAATAAAAGGTGGGTTTTGCACCTATGAAATACACCTGCAATTACTAGCAAATTTCTGTATCCTAATAAAAGTCCAAGATGGGTCTTTGAACAAAAATGGGCTGCGCCAAAGTGAAAAACACCTATTTAAAATTGAGCTGGATAATAAAAGGTGGGTTTTGCATCTATGAAATACACCTGCAATTACTAGCAAATTTCTGTATCCTAATATAAGTACAAGATGGGTCTTTGAACAAAAATGGGCTGCGCCAAAGTGAAAAACACCTATTTAAAATTGAGACGGATAATAAAAGGTGGGTTTTGCATCTATGAAATACACCTGCAATTACTAGCAAATTTCTGTATCCTAATATAAGTACAAGATGGGTCTTTGAACAAAAATGGGCTGCGCCAAAGTGAAAAACACCTATTTAAAATGTATACGGATAATAAAAGGTGGGTTTTGCACCTATGAAATACACCTGCAATTACTAGCAAATTTCTGTATCCTAATATAAGTACAAGATGGGTCTTTGAACAAAAATGGGCTGCGCCAAAGTGAAAAACACCTATTTAAAATTGAGACGGATAATAAAAGGTGGGTTTTGCACCTATGAAATACACCTTCAATTACTAGCACATTTCTGTATCCTAATATAAGTACAAGATTGGTCTTTGAACAAAAATGGGCTGCGCCAAAGTGAAAAACACCTATTTAAAATTGAGACGGATAATAAAAGGTGGGGTTGCACCTATGAAATACACCTGCAATTACTAGCAAATTTCTGTATCCTAATATAAGTAGAAGATGGGTCTTTGAACAAAAATGGGCTGCGCCAAAGTGAAAAACACCTATTTAAAATTGAGACGGATAATAAAAGGTGGGTTTTGCATCTATGAAATACACCTGCAATTACTAGCAAATTTCTGTATCCTAATATAAGTACAAGATGGGTCTTTGAACAAAAATGGGCTGCGCCAAAGTGAAAAACACCTATTTAAAATTGAGAGGGATAATAAAGGTGGGTTTTGCACCTATGAAATAAACCTGCAATTAATTGCAAATTTCTGTATCCTAAGATAAGTACAAGAAGGCTCTTTGAACAAAACTGGGACGCACCAAAGTGAAAAACACCTATGTAAAATTGAGACAGATAATAAAAGGTGGGTTTTGCACCTATGAAATACACCTGCAATTATTAGCAAATTTCTGTATCCTAATATAAGTACAAGATGGGTCTTTGAACAAAAATGGGCTGCGCCAAAGTGAAAAACACCTATTTAAAATTGAGACGGATAATAAAAGGTGGGTTTTGCATCTATGAAATACACGTTCAATTACTAGCAAATTTCTGTATACTAATATAAGTACAAATTGGTTCTTTGAACAAAAATGGACTGCACCAAAGTGAAAAACACCTATTTAAAATTGAGACGGATAATAAAAGGTGGGTTTTGCACATATGAAATACACCTGCAATTAATTGCAAATTTCTGTATCCTAATATAAGTACAAGATGGGTCTTTGAACAAAAATGGGCCGCACCAAAGTGAAAAACACCTATGTAAAATTGAGACAGATAATAAAAGGTGGGTTTTGCACTTATGAAATACACCTGCAATTATTAGCAAATTTCTGTATCCTAATATAAGTACAAGATGGGTCTTTGAACAAAAATGGGCTGCGCCAAAGTGAAAAAACACCTATTTAAAATTGAGACAGATAATAAATGGTGGGTTTTGCATCTATGAAATACACCTGCAATTACTAGCAAATTTCTGTATCCTAATATAAGTACAAGATGGGTCTTTGAACAAAAATGGGCTGCGCCAAAGTGAAAAACATCTATTTAAAATGTATACGGATAATAAAAGGTGGGTTTTGCACCTATGAAATATACCTGCAATTACTAGCAAATTTCTGTATCCTAATATAAGTACAAGATGGGTCTTTGAACAAAAATGGGCTGCGCCAAAGTGAAAAACACCTATTTAAAATTTATACGGATAAGAAAATGTGGGTTTTGCATCTATGAAATACAATAGCAGTTACTAGCAAATTTCTGTATCCTAATATAAGTACAAGATGGGTCTTTGAACCAAAATGGGCTGCACAAAATAAAAGGTACTATTTCACTATTTCTCCTCAGGTGCGAGGTGTTCTGGCCAAAAACTGGTAAACAAAAGCCATTTCAGTGCAGGTTCAAAGCAGAGTCTTGGCTGCACAATATACACTCTCCTTTCAAAAGCCTGCCTGCCTGTCTGTCTGTGTTTGCCCGTACCCCTCCACCCCCCGCACTTCCCCCCTTCCTCCTGCGTGGCTGTACAGCGCTAGATGCTTCTTTAAAAAGTCTCTGTCTAACTAAGAGTTGAAATTCTCTATTCTACCTATGTTCTAATGTTCACAGCTAAAAGCATAGTTGTCTGTGTGAATAAAGAGAACTGTGTCTCTGAGCTGTATTGAGGAGAGATCTAGCACACGTCCTGCTCTAATGAGAGACACTGACACACTGATGCTGAACAGGAAGCGCTGTTCGATGCAAATCGAGGTCATGTGATTTTTCCAGCCAATGACAACCATACACATCACAGTCATGACGTCGCACACCCAGCTCACCCTGCTCTATGCTCTAAGCTGATTTTCTGGCCGCCAAAATGAAAGGAAGCGCCGAAAATGGCGCGACAGTAATAGATTATGCGCAGATTCTCACCTAAATTATCGCGTGATCGGAAATTTCCGATCAACCTAAAAACCGTGCCGATTTCAACTTGTCGATTATAATCGCTCATCCCTATCCAGGACTATGGTATGAATAACGTCATTCCACTGCTTCATGTCCTGGAACAGATACTGCAAAATCTGTCTGGTCAGGGGACTGGAGACGTGGCGACGACATCTCACGGCCACATGAGTCCAGTGGGGGCTGTACTGGAGGAAGAGAAGGAGGACGTTCGAGCACAAGCAGTGTCTGGCAAAATGAGTGGTTTTTCTACTCAGGTGATACGAGAGGAGGAGCATGAGCAGCCGGAGGAGGTAGAGGGAGATGAGGAAGATGAGGCAGATGACCCAGACACACTGTGGCAGTATACAGTGGAGATGGAGGCAGGGAGTCCCTCAGACTCACTTGTGCAGATGGCCCGCTGCATGCTGATAGGCATGGCTAGTGAAAGCCGAATAGTCACCATCCAGCAGAGGGATGACTACTGGCTCTCCGCCCTCTTGGACCCTCGCTACCGGTCCAAATGGGAGCCTTTTTTTCACCTGCCGCGAGGGAGGACAAACTCGCGTACTATAGAGAAATCCTGTGTAGTCAGTTGGCCGCTGCCTATCTTCGCCATCGTCCATCCTCTGGCAGGTTTGACCGGGGGGTTCCTCATCGCTCATGTACCACTGCCACGGCTGCTGTGGGGGGTGGGTGGGTAGGAGCAGTACCACCTCAATCAGCAGCAGTCTGGATTCGTTGATGAGCAGCTTCCTTCACCCGCCTAGTGAGGAGGGTACTCACCAGCAGCAGGACCTGGAGCAGACCCTGAACCAGCAGGTGGTGGCCTACCTGGACAGCACTCTGCCACACCTCATAGAAGATCTGCTGGACTACTGGGAAGCCAAACTGGACGTGTGGCCGCAAACTTGCCGAGTTAGCCCTGGAGAAGCTGTCCTGCTCGGCCAGTAGTGTGGCATCAGAGCGGGTGTTCAGTGCGGCGGGGGCCATAGTTACCCCAAGGAGAACTTGCTTGTCCACCTGAAATGTGGAGAGATCCACCTTTGTCAAGATGAACCCGGCGTGGATCGGTCAGGATTTCCACACACCAATTCCTTATGCATCAGATTAGATCAGCCATGACACCTCCCTAAAACTTTGAGAAATGAGTCTGGATTCTTCTGGCTATCTGCTTCAGCTACTATTCTGATGCTGCCACCCGCCTGATGCCACACATCTGCTGCCAGCTGCTCCATCTACCACCCACCATCTTTATTAGGGACTGGTATTGCCACCCACCTACTCACTCTTCACTAGGCCATTATGTAGACTTCTGATGCTGCTGCCACAATCTATCATTTGCCACTCCTTGGCTTACTCTTTTTGCTGCCACCTCCACAATCTGTCATTTGCCACTCTGTGGCCTACTCATTTTGCTGCCACCTCCACAATCTGTCATTTGCCACTCTGTGGCCTACTCATTTTGCTGTCATCTCCACAATCTGTCATTTACCACTCTATGGCCTACTGATGTTGCCAGCTCCTCAATCTGTCATTTGCCACTCCGTGGCCTACTGATGTTGCTGCCACCTCCTCAATCTGTCATTTGCCACTCTGTGGCCTACCGATGTTGCTGCCTCCTCCACACTTCCACTCTGTGACTAAATCATACTGCTGCCAACTGATGACTCTCTTACTCAACCATCCTGTGGTTTCCTAATGCTATTTCCACCCTCCACAAATCTATGACAACCGAATGTGTCTTCGGAGAAGCAGTATGACACGGTCCTTTGTTTGCATCAGGATTGTCTGATGATTAGGTAGCCAAACGCAGGAGTGGATACAGAATACAGAAGACATGCATTATCCCATTTACTGGTCATCTCTGTTTTGGATCAACTCCTGTTTGTTTTTGGCTTTAACAATACTGATGAATTATTGACCGATTGAAAGCGGACACTGATGGATCAAAGGAAGGGCAAAATGATCAGCGACGTCAATGCAAAATTACTGCCGACACCCTCTCCACTCTTTTGGGGGGGTCTACATGTATCAGCATTTAACAGAGCAGGTTCTGTCATAATCTGTGCAATCATCTGGTGACGGTGTAAAAGGAGTGCACTCTTTGACGCCCTCTTTAACCACCACGAACATGAATAGGCACATGCATCTAAAGCATGAATTGAAGTGGAGTAATCACTTGGAGAAAAAAGGCCACAAAGGTCCTGGGCTTCCAACCACTGTGACACCCTCTGTCTCCCCCTCCTCCTGCGCCACTTCCAAGACCAAGCGTTCCTCTGCTGCCCATGTCCCGGAGTGGCATGAGCAAACAACAGCCCCAGTGCCAGACACTGTCACCCGATTACCACCACCAGAGATACAGCCTATCCCTTCTCCTTCCACCAGTTTGACCTGCACACCATACAGCGGCCAGTCTAGCAGCCAGCCTTCTGTGTACCAGGTGTCGGAGCAGAAGAAATGCTTTCACCACAACCATCCTAAAGCCAAAAGCCTTAATGTCGGCATAGCCAGGCTCTTGGCCTTGTAAATGTTGCCTTTCTGACTGGTGGAAACTGAAGGGATTCCACCACATCATGGCTTTTGCCTGCCCCCAATACCAGATGCCAAGTAGGCATTTCTTTTCCCGAATAGCCGTCCCTGCCCTGGCCAGCCACGTGTCAGAAGAAATCTCCAGCGCGTTGGCTGCATCTGTGTCCAGCAAAGTCCATCTGACCATCGATACATGGACTAGTAAGCATGGTCAAGGGCGCTAAATCTCTGTGACAGCTCACTGGGTGAGTTGAGTGGATGTCTCTGGTGATGATGGTGGGTTTCAGGCTCACCGCACACTCTTCCACACTGCTGAGATGGTACAGGTTTCAGATCCCCAAGCTCCACGGGCAGCCTCACGTGGCAAGAGAAACTAGGCCATGTTGAAATTAATGTGTCTTGGAGACTGTCAACAAACAGGTCAAGAGCTGTGGATGGCTCTGCGCAATGAGACTGAGCAGGGGTTGGGTGATAAGAACCTGGCACCAGGCAAGGTGGTGTGCGTCAACGGGAGAAATCTCTTTGCCGCCCTTAAGTTCAATAGGCTTGCGCACATCCCTTGCCTGGCACATGTCATGAACCTGGTCGTGCAGAAATTTCTAAAGCGCTACCCGGGTCTTGACTGCCTGCTGAGGAAGGCTCGAGGTCTGAGCTCACACTTCCAGTGTTTGTACCCTGTTTCGGCCTGACTGGCTGGGTTGCAGCATCATCTTGGCCTCCCTGTCAACCGTCTCATTGTTGATGTGGCAACACGCTGGAATTCCACCCTCCACATGCTCCAGCGATTGTGGCAGCAGCGTAATGCCATTATGCAGTATGAAGTGGCTCATGGCCTGACAAGCAGAGGTGCGGAACTTGGGGTGTTGAGCCATAGAGAGTGGAGGCAAGTGAAAGATCTCTGCACTATCCTTGCCAGTTTTCAAGACGCCACCAAAATGGTCAGTCAGGACAATGCCCTTGACAGCATGACCAATGTGGTGATACTTGTTCTGGAACAAGTGTTGGACACTCTGAAGGAGCAGGTCCAAGCAGTGACGGAGGAGGAGGCAGACACAGATGCAGACACAGAGCCTTACTCACTGTCGGATCTAGAAGGCCCGACAGTTTCCCAACTTTATAGGTCTTCGTTAGGCGGTGGTTCGGGGTCCAGCGCTGGTGCAGGGCAGCAATTCAGCTCTCAGAGTACAGTGTATGAGGCTAGCCAGGGCTGTGTTGATACTGAGGATGAAGAAGCGGAGGAGGAGGATAAGGCATGGCTGGACACCGATGGTACCGAAGTCCCTGCAGTGGTTAGAGGTTGGCACAGATTTGATGTGGAGGAGGAAGACAAGGAAGATCTGTTTAGAGCCCCTCGACCCCAAGGCTTAGGAAATCCTGGCTGTATCTCTCACAAATGCTTGGATGCTCCATTAACTGCAACATGATCCATGCATCAAGGCAATCAAAATGAACAGCAGTTACTGGGTGGCCACCCTCCATAATCCATATTACAAATCGGAAGTCAGCAATTTCCTTCCACCCACACAAATTGACAGTAGAATGCAGGAATTTGAAACCGTGCTCATTGATCAACTCGAGACATCTGTTGCGTCTGCTTCATGTTCTAATGTCACGGTGGAACAACGTCAGCAACGTGACAGCAGTAGAGTGGCAAGTAGCCGTAGTAGCAGCAGCAGGCATTGTGGCAGAAGTCTTATGGGTGACTTGTGGTAATCGTTATTTACCACCTCATCACAAATCAGAAACACAGAGACCGCTTTAAGATATGGTCCACAACTACCTGCGGCTCAACACCAATGTTTTTGGACATGGTCCGGACTCAATCGACTCCTGGATGTCCAAACTGGATGAATGGCCTGAGCTTGCTCGGCACGCCAGATAAGTGTTATCCTGCCCAGCAGCCAGCGTCATCTCAGAACGGACCTTCAGCACAGCTGGCGGAGTGAAAACTGACAAACGTATCCGGCTTTCTCCTGAGAATGGGGATCATTTGACTTTTATCAAAATGAATCAAGCGTGGATCTCTGATGATTTTGTTGCCCCAGTTGCCGAGATCACCGATTAGTAGCAGGTCTACTTCATAATGTGAACTACATTTTCCTCTAGGAAAAAGAAATGGTCCTATTGAAAAAAACTTTTTTCAAAATACTCATTTCTTATTGCTAATTGTATTCAGTGTCCAAAAGGTCATTTTGCTGGTTTTGTGGTCAGGAGAATGTAAAAGACACCAATATTAAAGTTTTTGTTGAAAAAAACATTATTCCAATTACACCTTGTAATTGTCTGGAGGTGGATCAACAGGAACACCGAAGGAGATGGTGTAAGCCCACACCAGAGAGCGGAATCTAAGTAGGTCCCGGTATTCAACAGAGCCCGCCGCAAAGCGGGATGGACTTGCTGCGGCGGGAGTCTACCAGGGCGCTTCCACTGGCGGGGCTTGCCTGCGGCGGCGGACAAGAGTATGCGAGGTACGGAATCGGCAGGCAGGCTCGTAGTCGGGGACAGGCAGGAGGTCAGGGCAGGCAGCTGAGTCTTGTGAACGTAGACAGGCAGAAGGTCAGGTCTGGCGGCAAGGTTCGTGGTCGGTAAACGTAGGCTCGAGGTTTGGTACACAGGTAGGCAAGACTAGGACTTTACTGGTAAGCTTTCTTCACGGGAATAACACCAAGGATCCGGCAAGGCTGTCAGGAAGGGGCCGGACTTAAATAGGAACAGTGCCCGGCAATGACCAATTACCAGCGCACTGTCCCTTTAAATTTCACACTGCCGGTGCTCGCGCGCGCTAGGGGGCGGCGCCACGCACGTTGGGGAGCAGAGGCGGACAGAGCAGGATCATGGCCGGGTAAGTGAGTGCCGGCGGGAGCAGGGGAATGAGCGGACCCCGAACCCAACGCGCGGGACGGGGCGCCGCTGGGTGTCGGAACACGGACGCGCCCGCGACCCGGGACGGGGGTCCGTGACAGTACCCCCCCTCTTGGGCCCCCCCCTCTTCCTGGAGTGGAGGAATTTCTGGATGAGGCTGCGGTTTAAGATGTTCTCCTCCGGCTCCCAAGACCTCTCTTCAGGCCCGAAACCCTTCCAGTCCACTAAAAAGTATCTTTTTCCTCTAGTTCTCCTCATACCCAGAATCTCCTTGACCTCGAAGACATTGGGCGCATCAGCCACAGATGGAGGAGGGACAGCATTCTGGGAAAAACGGTTAAGGACCAGGGGTTTCAGTAAGGAGACGTGAAACGAGTTGGTGATCCACATGGTAGGAGGGAGTCGGAGTTTGTAGGAGACCGGGTTAATGCGGCTGATAACCTCAAAGGGTCCCAGGAAGCGGGGACCCAGTTTGTGGGAGGGCATTTTGAGGCGGACATATCTGGCCGAGAGCCACACCTTGTCACCTGGGGAGAAAACAGGAGGAGGGATTCTTCTTTTATCTGCTTGAGCCTTCGTGTGCTCGGAAGCACGGAGCAGAGACTGGCGGGTCTGGGACCAGATGGTCTTCATGTCCTGGACCAGTGCGTCCGCCGCCGGAACCTCGGAAGGAGGTGCCAGAGGGAGAGGAGGGCGAGGATGCAGGCCATAAACGATGTAGAAGGGGGAAACCCCTGCGGACTCTGAATCTAGGGAGTTATAAGAAAACTTCGCCCACGGCAGCAAGTTGGACCAGTCGTCTTGATGTGCCGAGACGAAGTGGCGAAGGTAACATCCCAAGACCTGGTTGACCCTCTCCACCTGGCCGTTCGTCTGAGGGTGATATAAGCCGAAGAGAAGTCGAGCTTTACCCGAAGTTGGGCACACAGGGCTCGCCAAAACCTGGAGACAAACTGGACTCCCCGGTCCGAGACGATTTGCTGAGGGAGTCCATGCAGACGGAACACGTGAAGAAAGAATAACTCCGCCAGGCGGGGGACAGATGGCAGGCCTGGCAACAGGACAAAATGCGCCATCTTGGAGAACCGATCCGTGATCACCCAAATAATGGTGTTGCCAGACAAAGGAGGAAGATCAGTTATGAAGTCCATAGAAATGTTAGTCCATGGTTGAGTTGGGATGGGTAGTGGCTGTAGTAAGCCTGCCGGCTTGTGACGAGGCGACTTGTTGTGGGCACAGGAGTTACAAGACGAAACGAAGTCCTTGACATCCCTTTCAAGCTCTGGCCACCAATAGAACCGGGATATCAGGTAGAACGTTCTTCGGGTGCTGGGATGACCGGTTACCAATGAACAATATCCCCATTTTAAGATTCGTCTGTGGAGAGCAGGGCGCACGTAAGTCCTTCCAGGAGGAACCTTCCGGAGGTCAACTGGAGCTGCCGAGATAAGACATTCTGGGGGAATTATGTGTTCTGGAGTAGTGTCTTCACCCACTACGTCGGAGGCACGGGAGAGAGCGTCGGCTCTCACATTCTTCTCTGCAGGCCGGAGGTGGATCTGAAAATCGAACCGGGAAAAGAAGAGCGACCACCTAGCCTGGCGTGGGTTAAGTCGCTGAGCCGTCTGGAGGTATTGGAGGTTTTTGTGGTCTGAGTAGATGCGGATGGGGAAACAAGCACCCTCCAGCAGATAACGCCATTCCTCCAGGGCCAGTTTTATGGCCAGTAGCTCCCGTTCGCCAATCGTGTAATTCCTCTCGGCCGAAGAGAAAGTCTTGGAAAAGAATCCACACGTTACAGTCTTACCCGTGGGCCCTTTTTCCGTAAGAACTGCTCTGGCTCCCACAGACGAGGCATCCACCTCCAGCGTGAAGGGTTTCGCGGGAACGGAAGCGAAAGGTTAGATGCCGTAGAGAAGGCGGACTTGAGCTTCGAGAACACCTCTTCAGCTTCGACGGGCCAGCTGCGTGGGTTAGCTAGTTTCTTGGTGAGGGCCACTATCGGAGCCACTAGCGTTGAGAAGTGGGGAATGATTTGGCGGTAGTAGTTACAGAAGCCCAAGAAGCGCTGTATAGCCCGCAGACCGACTGGGCGTGGCCACTGCAACACAGCTGACAGTTTCGCTGGATCCATCCGCAGGCCTTGGTCAGAAATGACGTAACCCAGAAACGGGAGGCTAGTCTGGTGGAAGAGGCGCTTCCCTAGCTTGGCATACAGATGGTTCTCCCGGAGACGCTTCAACACCTGCCGAACATGGCTGCGATGGGTCTCGTGGTCAGGAGAGTACACCAAGATGTCATCAAGGTAAACCACCATGCAGGTGTAGAGGAGGTTCCTGAAGACTTCATTCACGAGCCCCTGGAAGACCGCAGGTGCATTACACAGTCTGAAGGGCATCACCAGGTACTCAAAGTGCCCATCCCTGGTGTTGAAGGCAGTCTTACATTCATCACCCTTGCGGATTTGGATCAAGTTGTAGGCCCCTCTCAAATCCAACTTGGAGAAGATCTTGGCGCCCTGCAGGCGGTTAAAAAGTTCTGTGATCTTTTTTGGGGGGGTGGTTACTTTTTTTTTTTTTTCTTTAGTGAAGATGGAGACTTCTTTTGCTTCATTCTTATTATTAGATACCAAAGTATGTCATTAGTGCTATCTTGTACTTTCATTGCTTAGTACTTTTCTTATCTGTAGTAATGATGCCTTATATTATTTCTAGATGTATCAAGTGGTATCTCATCTAATGGACAGTTATTATATGTTTTTGTTAATGTAAAATTTTATAAAAATTATGTTTACAAAAAAAAAAAAGTTCTGTGATCAATGGCAATGGGTAGCGGTTTTTCACCGTGATCTTGTTCAGGCCCCGGTAGTCTATGCAGGGCCGTAAGGTACCGTCCTTCTTTACGAAAAAGAACCCGGCGACCGCGGGAGACGAGGACTTTCGGATGAACCCCATCCAGAGATTCTCCTGGATGTACTCAGACATGGCTTGGGTCTCAGCAACCGATAATGGGTAGACTCGGCCCCGGGGAGGACTGGTACCCGGCAATAAGTCGATCGGGCAATCGTACGGACGATGCTTAGGAAGACTCTCGGCTTGTCTCTCGGAGAACACATCGGCGTACTCCAGATACTCGGGCGGCAGCCCGGGAAGCGGCTCCTGTAGGGTCGAGCGGGAGCAGGAAAGCACCGGGCGAGGTGCCACCAAACAACGCCCCCGACAGTTGGGACCCCAATGAGCCACCTCTCCAGATGTCCAGTCCAGGGTAGGAAAGTGGAGCCGCAGCCATTGGAGTCCGAGGAGGACCGCAGAGGAGGAGCGAGGCAACACATAGAAGGAGATCTCTTCTTTATGCAGCGCCCCCACGTGAAGGGACAGTGGCTTGGTGACAAACTGGATGGTGTCGCTAAGCAGCTCCCCGCTGACAGATGAGATGACGAGCAGTTTTTCCAAGCGGACCACCGGAAGCCGATACTGCTTCACTAGATGCTGGTGGATGAAGTTCCCGGCCGCGCCCGAATCCAGAAACGCCGGAACCTGGAACGAGGTACCAGTCTCTGATGCGACTTGCACTGGCATCAACAGACGTGGAGAGGAGGAGTTTGCACCTAGGAATGCCTCTCCTACAGTTCCTAGGTGCAGAAGTTTCCCGCAGGCTTGGGGTGCTTGGGACAATTCCTCCGGTAATGCTCTGGGCTGCCACAGTAGAGGCACAAGTTCCTTTGCCGACGCTGGGCCATCTCTTGCTCAGAGAGACGAGCCTGATCAATCTACATGGGCTCCTCGGTGGGTGTTGGCGGCTGTGGCGCAGGAGGCCTCTGGAACACCGGTGCCAGGCGAGGAAACCGGCGAGGTTGGGCTGACTGACGCTCTTGCCGAAGTTCCTCCTCCCGTTCAATGAAGCGTACGTCGATGCGGGTCGCTAACCGGATCAAGTCACTGAGGGAAGACGGGAGGTCTCTAGCGGCCAAGACGTCCTTAACTCGGCTTGAGAGCCCTTTCTTAAAGGTGGCACACAGGGCGGCCTCGTTCCATGATAGTTCAGAGGCCAGGGTGCGGAATTGCACCGCGTAGTCCCCTACAGACAGATCCCCCTGGCGTAGGTTTAGGAGGGCTGTCTCAGCGGAGGACGCCCGGGCTGGTTCCTCGACCCCACTGTGGAACTCACTTAGGAACGACTGAAGATCCACCGTCACTGGATTGTTCCTGTCCCACAGGGGTGTAGCCCATGCCAGGACCTTTCCGTTGAGTAGGCTGACCACGAAAGCCACTTTCGCACGTTCGGACAGGAACTGATCGGCCATCAGCTCCACATGCATAGAGCATTGGGTGATGAACCCCCTGCAGAGTTTCGGGTCTCCGTCGAACTTAGATGGGAGCGACAGCCGAAGCTTGGGGCCCCTCAGAGCCACAGGAACCACTGAGGCAGGAACAACTACTGGAGATGGCGGTGGTTGCTGCTGCTGAGCGGTAATGAGCTGCTGCACCATGGAGGAGAGTTGCTCGAGCTGCTGCGCTTGCTGCGCGATCTGTTGAGATTGCTTGACCACGACGGTGGTGATGTTGGCAACGCTTGGCAAGGGCACCTTGGTGGGATCCATGGCCGGATCCTACTGTAACGGTCTGGAGGTGGATCCACTGGATCACCGCAGGCGATGGTGTAAGCCCACACCAGGGAGCGGAATCTAAGTAGGTCCCGGTACTCACCAGAGCCCGCTGCAAAGCGGGATGGACTTGCTGCGGCGGGAGTCTACCAGGTCGCTTCCACTGGCGGGGCTTGCCTGTGGTGGCGGCCACGGGTAGGCGAGGTACGGAATCGGCAGGCAGGCTCGTAGTCGGGGACAGGCAGGAGGTCAGGGCAGGCAGCTGAGGCTTGTGAACGTAGACAGGCAGAAGGTCAGGGCTGGCGGCAAGGTTCGTGGTCGGTAAACGTAGGCTCGAGGTTCGGTACACAGGTAGGCAAGACTAGGACTTTACTGGTAAGCTTTCTCCACGGGAATAACACCAAGGATCCGGCAAGGCTGTCAGGAAGGGGCCGGACTTAAATAGGAACAGTGCCCGGCAATGACCAATTACCGGCGCACTGTCCCTTTAAATTTTACACTGCCGTCTCGTGCGCGCGCTAGGGGGCGGCGCCGCGCACGCCGGGGAGCAGAGGCGGACAGAGCAGGATCGTGGCCGAGTAAGTGAGTGCCAGCGGGAGCAGGGGAATGAGCGGACCCCGAACCCGATGTGCGGGACGGGGCGCCGCTGGGTGTCAGAACACGGACGCGCCCGCGACCCAGGACGGGGGTTGCAGGGGCATCCGTGACACTCCTTTCTTAATTTTAAGCACTGTCAATGGTTTTGGGGTCATGCTGCTGTAAAAGACAGCAATAATCAAGGTCCTATTCTAAAAAATCTTGTTTCAAACAGTAATTTCTTCCTCAAAATTTTAAACAGTGTCTGAAAGGTCATTTTTGCAGCTTTTGGGGTCTTGCTGCTCTAAGAGACAGCAATTGTCAAGGTCCTATTCCCAAAAATCTTGTTTCAAACAGTCATTTCTTCTTCAAAATTTTAAAGTGTCCGAAAGCTCATTTTTGCGGCTTTTGGGGTCATGCTGCTGTAAAAAACAGCTATAATCATGGTCCTATTCCAAAAAATCATGTTTAAAAAACTCTTTTATTCTTGCTGATTTTATAGAGTATCTAAAAGGTCATTTCTGCTGCTTTTGGAGTCATGCTGCTGTAAAATACAGCGATATTCAAGGTTCTATTCAAATAAATCTTGTTTCAAATACTGATTTCTTCATGCTAATTTTATTCTAAGGGTCCATAAGAGCATCTGTGCTGGTTTTGGGGTCAGGTCACTGTAAAAGACACCAATAGTAAAAGTCATATTGAAAAAAAGCTTATTTCACAAATTTCATATGCCTCAAGGCAATCAAAATGAACAGCGGTTACTGGGTAGCCACCTTCCTTGAGCCACGCTACAAATCAAAAGTGAGCAATTTCCTTCAACCCACTTAGTTTGACAGGAGAATGCAGGAATTTGAGACATGGCTCATTGACCAACTGGAGACATCTATTGTGTCTTCTACATGTTCTAATGTCATGGTAGAACAACGTCAGCAACGTTACAGCAGTAGAATGGCAAGTAGCCGTTGCAGCAGCAGCATTGGGAAAAATCTTGTTTGAAATAGTCAATTTATTATTGCAAATTTCTATACTGATGGTCCATAAGGGCATCTGTGCTGGTTTTGTGGTCATGCTGTGGTAAAAGACAGTGATAGTCATTGTCCTATTCACTAAAATATTGTTTCAAATACTTATTTCTTCTTGCAAATTTTATTCTGAGGGTCCATAATGGCATCTGTGCTGGTTTTGTGGTCATGCTGCAGTAAAAGACAGCAATAGTCAATGTCCTATTCAGTAAAATATTGGTTCAAATCTTATTTATTCTTGCAAATTTTATTCTGAGGGTCCATCGGGGCATCTGTGCTGGTTTTGTGGTCGTTCTGTGGTAAAAGACAGCAATAGTCAATATCTTATTCACTAAAATATTGGTTCAATTACTAATTTCTTCTTGCAAATTTTATTCTAATGGACCATAAGGGCATCTGTGCTGGTTTTGGGGTCATGCTGCGGTAAAAGACAGCAATAGTCAATGTCCTTTTCACTAAAATATTGGCTTAATTACTTATATCTTCTGGCAAATTTTATTCTGAGTCCATAAGGGCATCTGTGCTGGTTTTGGGATCATGCTGCGGTAAAAGACAGCGATAAACAATGTACTATTCAGTAAAATATTGGTTCAAATACTTATTTCCTCTTGCAAATTTTATTCTGAGGGTCCATAAGGGCATCTGTGCTGGTTTTGGGGTCAGGTCACTGTAAAAGACACCAATAGTAAAGGTCATATTGAAAAAAAGCTTATTGCACATACTCATTTCAAATTTCATATGCCTCAAGACAATCAAAATGAACAGCGGTTATTGGCTGGCCACCCTCCTTGATCCATGTTACAAATCAAATGTCAGCAATTTCCTTCCACCCACTCAATTTGACAGTAGAATGCAGGAATTTGAGACAGGGCTCATTGACCAACTGGAGACATCTATTGCATCTTCTTCACGTTCTAATGTCACGGTGGAACAACGTCAGCAACGTGAGTAGAATGGCAAGTAGCCAAAGCAGCAGCAGCAGCATTGGAAAAAATCTAGTTTGAAATAGTCAATTTCTTATTGCGAATTTTTATTCTGAGGGTCCATAAGGGCATCTGTGCTGGTTTTGGAGTCATGCTGCAGTAAAAGACAGCAATAGTCAGTGTTCTATTCACTAAAATATTGTTTCAAATACTTATTTCTTCTTGCAAATTTTATTCTGAGGGTCCATAATGGCACCTGTGCTGGTTTTGTGGTCATACTGCGGTAAAAGACAGCAATAGTCAATGTCCTATTCAGTAAAATATTGGTTCCATTTCTTATTTCTTCTTGCACATTTTATTCTGAGGGTCCATAAGGGCATCTGTGCTGGTTTTGTGGTCATGCTGCAGTAAAGGACAGCAATAGTCAATGTCCTATTCACTAAAATATTGGTTCATATACTTATTTCTTCTTGCAAATTTTATTCTGAGGGTCTATCGGGGCATCTGTGCTGGTTTTGTGGTCATGCTGCTGTAAAGGACATTGATAGTCTATGTCCTATTCACTAAAATATTGGTTTGAATACTTATTTCTACTTGCAAATTTTATTCTGAAGGTCCATAAGGGCATCTGTGCTGGTTTTGTGGTCATGCTGTGGTAAAAAACAGCAATAGTCAATGTCCTATTCACTAAAATATTGGTTCAAATACTTATTTCTTCTTGCAATTTTATTCTGAGGGTCCATAAGGGCATCTGTGCTGGTTTTGTGGTCATGCTGCGGTAAAAGACAGCGATAGTCAATGTCCTTTTCACAAAAATCTTGTTTGAAATAGTAATTTCTTCTTGCTACTTTTATTCTGAGGTTTATAAGGGCATTTGTGCTGGTTTTGTGGTCAGGCTACTGTAAAAGGGGTGCCAGGGGTGCCAATAGGGCAGTACTCCTGTCAGGGGCCCTAATCAAAAAGGGGCCCAGTGATATGTTAAAAATAGAAAGTAGTAATGGATGTGCACCCCATTTGATTTAGCTGCATGTGGCAATGAAACGGTTAATAGACGACTGACGGCAGACCTGGCTCCCACTGCACCCACTATAACTACGGCCCTGCAAGCTGAACCTCTGTGTTCCTCGTTGGAATGTTCTTGCTGCCACCACATTTATGACATGTTTTTGGTCCCTGGCGCAATAAATGATAGGGGTCTCCTGCCAATTACTATGTGCCATTTCCAATACCGATGTCTTCTTATGTGTCGCGGGGGCTCCGTAGCAGCTTCTACCGCTGTACCTGCTGTGGCTGTGCTGTCCTCATCTTTTCGGTTACCCATTGAAAGGAATGAATTATTTTAGCCTGCAAATGTATGAAAACTGTTTAGGTCCAAAACTCACTTTTTTGCCCATAGTTTTCATACGTGTGGCCCTTAGAGCCTCATTCTCTTGACTAAGATGTACCACATATCCAGTTTACTGTTGTGGATGGTAATTCCATCTTCTCCTCACCTGTTTGGGTATAAAAATTAACCTGGTCATCCTCTCCCATTGACTTTAATGGGAATCGGCAATTGATCGAAATTGTCCCACTATTTCACCTGCGCAGGGCTGCAACAGCAGAGCTTCAGGCACCAGTAGTCTCAGCATCGTTGGTTCCCTTAAGAGATCTAACAATGCGTCGCTATAAGTGAGAGCCGCGGAGCAACTGATTTGGGGCAGCTTGAGCCCCAGATAAAACTGCCTAGCAACAACCCTGGACCAAGATATACTGGTGACCCTTAGCTGACTTTACCAATGGCCCTTCTAAAGCCATTGCTATTTTCTCAAAGGGAACCTCAATAATAGGCAATGGTATTAGCAGGCTATGAAAATTGGCGACATGGGAGGTTATCTGGCACACGGGACAGGACTGGCAATAATCTCGAATTTCCTGGTAGCACCCTGGCCAGTAAAATTGGGGCCGAATTCTTTCTACCATCTTATCAACCCCCAGGTGTTCCCCCAACACATGGTCATGGACCAGGTCCATCACCATATGTCTATAGGGTTTGGGAACAAAAAGTTGTTCCACCACTTCCTCACACATTTTGGTCACTCGGTAAAGTAAGTTCCCATTTACTGCAAAGTGAGGAAAACTTTCCTCTGCTCCTGACTCTTGGAGTACTCCATCAAGTACCACCACACTACTGAAAGCACCTATTAGGGTTTCATCCTGCAGCTGAGCTGTCCCAAAGTTCCTTCGGGACACCTCTAGGTCTGGGACAGTATCGTCAAGGATTGACTCATCCATACCGTCCCCTACCATGACGGAGAATAGAAGCTCAGGGACTACCTCAAGGTTAGTGCTCTCAGGGCTGTCTGGGTATGCTGGACACTACTGCACTTTCCCACAGACCCAAGAACAGAGGGCAATCCTGACCAATTATCATCTCGTACAACAACCCCTGCATGATTCCTACGTGGTGTGACACCATGCCCCTGTTGGATTTTAGAGTGACTTGGGGCACTGGGTAACCCCGTGTATGCACATGACCCCTAAAGTTTTCCCTGGGACCAACACATGTGGGATGCGGGATGTCAGGAGAGTGACCAAGCTCCCTGACTCCAGAAGTCCCATGATGGGGTGCCATTCACCCTGAATCCTAATTGGACAGTGTGGGAGTCTCTTCTCAGTTTTCAAAACAGCAACGCATGCCGAATGCACAAACATGGACGTACGCCGCCCCATGGAGCAGTCCATGGGTGCCGAGCTGATAGGGCACTGTGCCGCTATATGCCCTGATACCTGGCATCTCCAGCAGATGATCTCTCTGATGGTGGGTCTGGACGTTGGCTCTGGCATGCTCTTGGCCTTGAAACGGGCTTCTCTAGGGAGTGTAAGACCCTATCTTTGGTCTTCAGAGTCACTCTGGGCATGCTAGTTTGGATAGATTAAGGGTCCTGGGTCAGCCATGGAGATCTCCACAGCCTGATATTTCTCCACCAAGCCTACCGTCATCCCCCGGCTGGGGGTTTCCCTGAACCACCCAGCACTGCAATGGCTTGGGAAGAACATTCACAAAGCGGTCTATTACAACCCTCTGCAACATCTGGGCTGGGGAACAGACATCCGGCTGCAGCTATTTCTGGATGAGGTACAGGATATCAAACATTTGGGACCTTGGGTGCTTGTCCCTGCTGTATCCCCACTGGTGCACACTCTGAGCCCGGACTGTAGCTGTCACACCCAGGCGTGCCAGGATCTCTGATTTTAGTTTGGGGTATTCCCTGGCATCCTGCAAATATACAGTAAGTCATAATAAGCCTTCTGAGGCTCGCCTGTGAGGAATGGGGCAAGGACCTCTGCCCACTGCGCGGTTGGTAATCTCTCTCATTTGGCGACCCGCTCAAAGACAGTAATAAAGGCTTCCACATCATCGTCTGGGGTCATCTTCTGCAGGGTGTCTCATACCCTTTTCCATGCACTCTGACTGTCCTCCTGGCTAGGGGTAGTTGGGGTCTCCTTCACCCGGATAGCTTCCTTCATCATGGCCATTTGCCTGATGAGAAGCTGTTTGGTCTTCTGCTGCAATCGTACGGACTTAGCATGCTGTTAAGTGCTAGCCTACACCAGGTGTCTCAGCAACTCCTCCCTTATACCCATCTGGGCTTTTAGGGTATAAGCCACCTTAATCCAGCACCAATTTTAGGGATCAGCTAAAACGATAGCAGTCATTTTGTAGATGAATTACGGCAAACTTTATTTGTGTGATCCACAAAGGCCGTGTTCACACGGCTTATTCCTGACGGATTTGTGAGCGCAATCCGGCTCACAAATCCGCCGTGAATAAGGGGCGGGACGGGGGCGGGGCCGGAGCGCGGCGGGGGCGCCGCTCCCCGGCCCCATAGACTTGCATTATCCACGGCGCGTATTGCGCCTGGATAATGTGCATGTCACTTTCTCCCCGCCCGGCGGATTCGCCGAGCGGGAAGGAGCGACAGAATCCACTGTTCTCTATGAGAGCAGTGGATTACCGTAATGACTCCGAGGGATTGGCGCCGTACTGCAGCGCAAAGCCGGCGCGCAGTACGGCGCCAATCCGCGGCAAAATAAGCCGTGTGAACGAGGCCAAAAAAGGAAAAAAAACAACAAGGCTTGCTTCAGCCAAAAATAAACATGCAGTAATCGTCTTTGCTAGGTGCCACAGTACCGTTTTTTCCCCTGAAAGGGTTAAGGGAATCGTATGCAGGTCTCAGTCTTCAGGAATTGCAAGACCTAGCTCTGGCTCTCACACAAAGGGGCCATTCCCACGGCATTTTTGGATCCGATTTTGGATCAGAAAATCGCATCCAAATAGTCATTGGCGATCAGTTCCTAAACAAATCCAACACGAATCCACCACGCACATGTCAATTCTTGGAACGGAGCCGAAAGACGCAGTGAGACAGGCATCGGTGATCACTCGTCTGAACGCCGATGTGTGTTTCATATTAAAAGCAATGTAAATCACCTTGCTATTTGTTAGATATGTGTTTGGGTCCATTTGGGGTCCGACAGATGGATCCAAACACGCATCTAAAAGAGTATGTTTACACGGACTCAACACGCAGTGTGAACATACACAAACACTTGCTCCATTGAGCAGTTTGGTCAGATAGGAAACCACACCCCTCTTTAACCTGACCCTGCTGCCCTTTTATAGGCCTTGTAAGCCCTGGCCTGGAATGTGGGGTCATCCCACCCTGCTCCAGTAAAAACCCGTCCGAATAACGGCATTGCAGCCATACCAATAATATAAACCTGTCAGTGGCTTACTGCCGCTGACAGCAGAAATAATGGGTCTTTACCTCACCGAATTCAGGCGGATTGGTGACACATATCACCCATCCACGATACCCCTTTGTGCCTTCCTACAATATATATATATATATATATATATATATATATATATATATATATATATATACATACATATACAGAGAAAGAGAGAGAAAGAGCGCCTTCATACAGTGAATCATTAGTGTCTCTCTTTGATAAAACAAATTTTTTTTATTTTTTTTTTATTTCTCTTGCTGTGTTTTAGGTAAATAAATCACAATTATTGCAAATGTTAGCACTCTTAATTCTCCTATGATTTGTTTAACATATGATGTTGCCATAGCTCTGAAACCATAAAACCCTATATTAGTTGTAAATGTGTTACTCTTCCTTAGTATTATACACATCAGTGGACATGTATGAAATGTATGAAACAGGCTACATATTTACATAGTTTGTAAGGCTGAAAAAAGACAGACATCCATCGAGTTGAGCCTACTGTGCTACAGTGTTGATCCAGAGGCAGGCAAAAGCCCCCATGAGGTAACATCCAATTGTCGTCATTTTAGGGGAAAAAAAATCCTTCACAACTCTATTCTGGCAATCAAAATAAATCCCTGGATCAACAACCCTCCTCCAGAGTCCTAGCCATTATAACTTGTAATATTATTGCATCTAGACATGCATCCAGACCCCTTTTGAACTCTGTTATTTAATTCACCACGACAAGTTCCTCTGGCAGAGAGTTCCACAGTCTCACTGCTCTTACAGTAAAGAATCCTTTCTATGTTTTTGTTGAAACGTCCTTTCCTCTTGGCGTAGAGGATGCCCCCTTGTTCTTGATACAGTCCTGGGTAAAAAGAGATCTCTATATTGACCTTTAACATATTTATAGATATTTATTATGTCCCCCCTAAGCCGTCTTTTCTCTAAAATAAATAACCCTAATCTTGTTAATCTTTCTGGGCATTGTAGTCCACCCAGTCCTTTTATTATTTTTGTTGCCCACCTTTGAAACTGTTCAAGCTCTACAATGTCTTTTTTGTGAACTGGTGCCAAAAACTGTACACGATACTCCATGTGTGGTATGACCAGTTACTTGTATAATGATAGAATGATGTTCTCATCGTGTGCATCTATGCCCCTTTTAATACACCCCATGATCCTGGTTGCCTTGACAGCTGCTGCCTGACACTGGCTGATACAATTTAGTACTGTAAACTGTCCTCTAGGATTCCCAAGTCCCTCTCCATGTCACTTTTTCCCAGCATTTTCCTTTAACATGTAATCATGGAATTTATTTTACTCCCCATGTGCATAATCTTGCATTTATCTGTGTTAAACCTCATCTGCCACTTCTCTGCCCAACCCTCCAACTTTTCCAGATCCCTTTGTAATAAAACATTGTCCTCTGTTGTGTTGATTACTTTACAGAGCTTAGTATCACCCGCGAAGATTAATATTCTACTGTGCAATCCATGTGTAAGATCGTTAATGAATATATTAAAAATAATGGGGTCCAATACTGAACCCTGTGGTATCCCATTAGTTACAGAGGATGCCATTAATCACCACCCTCTGTTTTCTGTCACGGAGCCAGTTACTTACCCACTTGCAAACATTTTCCCCAGTCCAAGCATTATCATTTTACTTACCAACCATTTATGTGGCACAGTATCAAATGCTTTAGAAAAATCTAGATATATGACATCCAATGTCTCACCCCGATCCAGTCTAGAACTGACCTCTTCATAAAAGCTAGTTTGACAGGACCGATCTTTCATAAACCCATGCTGGAACAGAATTATACATTTATTTTCAATGAGATACTCTAGTATAGCATCTATTAGAAAACCTTCAAACATCTTACCTACAACAGAGGTTAAACTTACCGACCTGTAGTTTCCAGGATCACTTTTTGACCCCTTTTTGAATATTGGCACCACATTTGCTATGCGCCAATCCTTTGGGACATACCCCATTATTATACAGTCCATAAATATTAATAAATAGGGGCCTGTCTATCACATTACTTATTTCCCTTAGGACACAGGGGTGTATATCATCAGGACCTGGTGGTTGGTCTATTTTAATCTTATTAAGACTGAGCTGCACTTCTTCCTGGGTTAGACAAGAAACATTTAAGGTGGAGTGTACCTCATCCCTCTGCTCATCAACAGGAAGGTCATTTTCCTCGGTAAATACAGTGGAGAAATTTTTTTAATAGGTTTGCTTTCTCCTCATCGCCCTCTACAATACCTCCCTTGCTACTTTTCAAAGTGCCAACATTTTCCGTGTTAATCTTTTTACTATTTATATAGTTTAAAAATATTCTGGGGTTAGCTTTACTCTCTGCAATCAGCCTGTTTACATCTTTGCTGTCTTTACCATTATTTTACATATTTTATTTTTTTCCTTATAGTTTTTTAATGCCTCTTCACTGCCCTCCTTTTTAGTAGCTGAAGCGCTTTATTTTTCCTATTTATTGCCTCCTTTACATCTCTGTTGATCCTCATTGGGTCTTTCCTGTTTCTAATTATTTTATTACCATAAGGTATGTACCTCTCACAGTGGGCGCCTACGATGTTTTTAAAGATCTCCCATTTATTATCTGTTCTTATTCTCAAACACCTTGTCCCAGTCAATGCAGTTTAGGGCCTCTCTAAGCAGAATAAAATTAGCTTTCCTGAAATTCAGTGTTTTTGTGGCTCCACGACAAAATGCTATATGGAAGGATATATGGAAATATATTATATTGTGGCATTATTTCCTAGGTACCCCTCAACCTGAACCTTTGTTACTCTGTCAGGTCTGTTAGTCAATATTAAGTCCAGTAGGACCTTTCCTCTAGTCAACTACTGCAGTTGGGAAAGGAAATGTTTTTTTAGTTATTGACAAAAACCTGTTTCCTTTATGATAGCTACAGATTTCAGTTTCTCAATTTATGTCTGGGTAGTTAAAGTTGCCCAAAATAACAAACTCATTCTGATTAGCTGCCTCATCTATTTGCCTGATAAGCACATCTTCCATGGGTGTTTTTATATTTGGGGGCCTATGGCAGACCCATAGTAGAATTTTATTATTGTTATTACCCCCCATGTATATCTACCCATAATGACTCCACATGCTCATTTCCTGTATCTTTATTTTCCCGCAGTGTTGGCTTCAGACAGGATTTTACATAGAGACATACACCTCCGCCCTTCTGGCCTTTACGATCTTTCCTAAATAAACTGTAACCCTGTGATTTGACCGGCCATTTGAGCTCTCGTCCAGCCATGTCTCAGTTATCCACACTATGTCATATTTTTCTACAGCAATAAGTAATTTTAACTCATGTATTTTGTTGGTGAGACTCCTGGCATTGGTCAACATGCAATTTAGAGATTTTTTGGGTTCTCAATCTTTTAACCCTGTCCTTATTAACTATTACAACCCTCCTCCCTCCAATCCACCCCCTGATTTATAACTAATTCCCAGCTCTCACAGCTTGCACGCTATATGTTTAGTTGCCCTCCACCTATTCCTTATGTTAAATATTCCTCCAATTTTCTGTCCATTTTGTCCCCCAATACAGCTGCACCCTCCCCATTTATGTGCAGCCCGACCCTAGCATAGAGTCTGTAGCCAAGACAGAAATCAGCCCAGTTCTCCAAAAACCCAAATCCCTCTTCCCTACACCAATTTTTGAGCCACTTATTCACCTCTTTAATCTCTCGCTGCCTCTCTGGTGTGGCCCTTGGTACAGGTAGTATCTCTGAAAATACTACCTTGGAGGTCCATGCCTTCAGCTTTTGGCCTAAGTCCCTGAAATCGTTTTCAAGGACACTCCACCTACCTCTAACTTTGTCTCTCCAGCCCCACCCAGCAATCTGTCAACCTGTTCTGCAATATGTCAAACTCGGGGCCACAGGTAAACAACATACTATTCGACGATCCCGGTCTCTGTGACAGATTGCCCTGTCTGTTCCCTTAATAATGGAGTCCTCAACTATGAGCACCTGTCTAGCCTGCCCTGTGCTCTTATTCCCCACTTTATTGGAGAAGCCAGGGGTAGTGTCTTGTTACAGTAGCACTATTTCTGAACTGACATCTCCCTCATCTGCCAGTCTTGCAAATTTATTGGGATGTGCCAGATCCCTGACACTTTTCACTCTACCCTCCTTTCTGACTGTCACCCAGCTAGCTGCCTCAAGTCCCTGCATCTTCATGCTGCCATCCACCCCAGCACCTACCCCAGCAAGTGCTTGCTCATTGAGCAGCAAACTTGCTTCCAAGTTGGCAATGGATCTAAGTGTTACCACTTGTTGACTTAGATCCAGGATCTGGGCTTCTAAAAGAGCAGTGTGCACACATCTCGCACAGCAGAATGCACCCTTGAACTGCTGTTCAAGGATTGCATACACTGCACAGGATGTGCACTGGACAGCATTGTCAATCATGGAACTCATGGGAATATTACAAAAAGAGAGATATAGATAAAAAAAGAAAATTGAGTATGATACTGTCCTTATTAATTTCCCCAAATCTAAAGTCCAACCATCTTAAGTCCCCACACTTAAACTAAAAAATGCACTTTAGACAATGAAATGCACTTGCACGCTCGGCACTTGCTCTTTTACTTAGCTTTAAAATCTTTTTCTCCAAACACTGTCTGCAGTGTGCAAATCTCCTTCAGTAAATGTGTTACCCTCCCTTAGTTTTAGACACATCAGTGGACATGTATGAAACAGGCTGCTCCAGTTTTCTGGTATGATGTGCAACAAACAACCTGTCATAAGCCCCGTCCAACATTTTTAAAAGGATTTGCGCCAAAAATGGGTGCATGTTTAACAACCTCAACAGTTTTGTCCACCCCAGTTCTTAGGAGGTGTGTCATGCCACATTCATAAGATTAGATAGATTTAGGAACGTGTCTAGACAGAATGTGTCACAAAATAGTGCACTAATCTATATCATTTTCAAAGTGGCGAGGGTCAGACAAAATTTGGTGCAGACACTTTTTTGGCACTTAATAGTGTTTCAGAATAGGACACATTTATAAAGTGCTGTGAGACACTTTCATACATACTGACAAAAGCTACACTAACCTAACGAGCCATATGACTGTCTAGCCATCCGGATACATTAATTTTTTCAGTATGGTCTCCTTAAAGGGGTTGTCTCAATACATTGATTACCATCTTACCTCAGTCCTGTTTTCTTGGTTTCATTTTGAATTCAGGGGCGTGTTTATTGTCTTGTACTGGACTGCAGTAGAAGCCAGGTCTGTAGCTATAGCAACCAGTGCTGGCAGCCTATCAGGAGAGATCAAACAGGTCTGTAGCTATAGAGACCTGTGGTGCTTATGCAGCCAATACATGAGGGTATATCTCAGAATAGGTAGGACACTTTTAATGGACACATATTACAAAGTGGCTTGTTTTTGCAAGATCTTTAACATAAAAAGCAATCCTCGTAGCGAGACAACCCCTTCAACCCAGTCTTTTTCTGCAAATATTTGTTAGTGCCATGTGCGTTTTTTTTTTTTTTTTACAAAATGACGGGGTGTATTTACTAATAATATAATAATATTTAGACAGTATAAACTTAGATTAGACAGTCTAAAAAAGCACCAATTTTATCACAGTGGCTCAAGCTATAATGATAAATCGACCGAATTTTTACACACGTTTGTCTAACTATATACCACTTAGTTGGCTTAGCTTGCACCAATAACCGCAGTAAAATTCTGGCATGTTTTTGGTGCATTATGTTACATGTTAGGTCGTGCCCCCTTCCAGCAAAGCCCCTTCCTTTTCTCTGCAGCTAATTTCTTCAGCAATTTTTAGAGTTTTTAAAGTATCTAAAAACTGTCTAAGACACAATATAAGTGTGGTGTAAGTCATAAACACCAGTATTTTTGCACTTTGTGCACTTTAGTAAAATCCCCCAATGTGTTTAAGTACATGTGTTTTTGATGACTTTTTATGTTTTCATTTTTCTATCACAGGAGAGCTGTAGATAAAAAGGAGTTCTATGGGAGAAAGAGCCACATACTGAAAATATTGCAACACCAAAAGACTGCTGTATGGAGGTCACTGGTGCATTTAAATCACCAGAAAGGAAAAAAAAAATTGTTGTAGTGGTTTTTTTTTATTTCCCTATTGACTTACATCTAACATCCAGTTACAGCACTTTGCTAAAAATACAAGACAGGCAAAAATCCTGGGAAAAAAGGTGGTTTTCCTAAAATGTACAAAAAAGACACAAGCCTAAAATAGAAAAATCAAACACGACCAGAGTAGAACAAGCTAAAATATGTGATATGGGGTAAATATTTTCTGTTTTAGGTACTGAACACTTTGCCTGAGCACCCATGCAAAATGTGTTAGTGTAATGAAGAATGCCTTAAAATTGGGCATGTAAGTTTTTTAACTCCTTTTTTTTATTTTTACATTTTATTTTTCCTTTAACTGTATATGTATGAACAAAGAGGTTAGCAAACACATTACATATATGTATATATATTATGTATGTATATTATATATTGTAAAAGGGTCAGAGGGACTGTCATAGACGGGCGGTATTTATCCCCGGGTGGCTGGCCTCGGTGATATAAAAAACCCAATAGTATGATGCCAGCAACAAGTATTGCTGCTGAGCAAGTTTTCTTATTAGTAGTCTGGGTCGGGTTTTTTTGGGAGCGGCCCAAGAGCCTCGGTGGAACAGACGCTCCAATATGTGTTTATGCTGAAGCCAAGCTGAATTTGTGTAGAATCGGCTGACATTAAATTAACGTACTTTTATTTTGGACTAAAAACCCCTGTGCCTATGCTTGCCTTTGTGCTGACCCCTCACAATCGGTGTCTCGGATGCGGGCAACCATCCCTGAGAGTACAATTGCGTGTCCTGGGTCAAGGCAGCGGCAGGGTTACAAAGTCAGACGGACAGCACGGAGGAGCTCGTTAAGCACCTGGTCCAGGCCAATGCACAGCAGCAAGCCCACATGGAGACTGCGCAAGCTCAACAGGAGACCAACAAACTCCTGGTACAGCAGATGGCGATGCTGTCCATGTCCGTCAGAACCAGAGAGGTGGTGGCCACCCCAATGACCAGAGAGAACCGCAACGCGAGGAGGTCCGTAAGGGAAGTGCTACAGAAAATGACGCCACGGGATGATGTCGACTCCTTCCTGATGGTGTTCGAGAGGGTAGCTGACCGGGAGAAGTTACCCCCAGAGCAGTGGGCCGAAGTCCTAGCCCCTTTCCTCACGGGAGAACCACAGAAGGCCTATTACGATCTGACCCGGCAAGATGCCAAGGAGTACAGAAAGTTAAAGGCTGAAATTCTGGCGTGACTGGGAGTGACGTTGGCAGTCCGGGCACAACGGGTGCATCGCTGGGGGTACAGCAAGGACAAGCTTCCCCGGTCCCAGATGTTTGACCTGTTTCACCTGGTCCAAAAGTGGTTACAACCTGAGACCTATACCCCTGCTCAAATGGTCGAGCAAGTCATGATGGACCGTTTTGTGCATGCACTCCCTAAGTCCATACAATGCTGGGTGGCACAAGGGGACCCCCAGAATCTGGATGACCTTGTGGGGCTAATGGAGAGATATGTGGCTGCGGAACACTCTCTGAATGACTCAGGGGGACTGAGGGCACATTACTGGGGTGGCAGGAGTGGGGCTGACAGCCCAAAAAAGGGGTCCAGATCCAATCTGGAGGGACGTCCTCAGGCCAAGGTGGGGTCTGAACCCAGGTCAAGGGGCCCTGGCCGTGAGACATAATTACATAGTTACATAGTTCGTACGGTTGAAAAAGGACACGTGTCCATCAAGTTCAACCAAGACTGCTTGTTGGAAATGTCAGGCCCCAGGTCACATTGCCGCCCAGTGTCCAGAGGTCACTGAGCCTATGGACCGACGCTGTTCCTGGTTTGCGCACCCTGCTTGCAGTGCTATACCCAGCTGTGGGGAAGGACCACAGGTGTGCCACGTGTCAGTAAATGGCACTAAAGTGTCGTGACTCCTTGACTCAGGGAGTTTGGTGACCCTGGTAAGGGCCACACTCCCACATGTGCTAGTCCCTGGGAAGCGGTTGCGGGTAATGTGTATCCACAGAGACACGAGGCGTTACCCCGTGGCCCAGGTGACCATTGGCACAGACTGGACTACTGTGTCCCACAGTGTGGGTTTGGTGGACAATTTGATGCACACTGTCATTATTGGGCGGGATTTTCCCTTATTCTGGGATCTATGGGCAAGATCTGCACCGCCTAACCGCCCAGGGTGCCAGGAAGTGGCAGACGATATGGGTATAGAAGTGCCTAAGGAGTTTCCTTTTACAGTGTTGGTAGGGGTTGAAGAGGAAGAGTCACCCCCTGATACCAACATTCCTGAGTTAGAGGTATCCCGGGATAACTTTGGGACTGCCCTGCTCAGAGATCCCACTCTGAAAAGTGCACTCGCAAATGTAACCATGCTAAATGGGGTTCCCCAAGAGCCAGGGGCAGATGAGAGGTTCCCCCATTTTGTGCTGAACAACGAGCTGTTGTACAGAGTGACCAAGGTGAGGGATGAGGTCATAGAACAGCTACTGGTGCTTGGACCCTACAGACGCATAATCTTAGACCTTGCTCACTCTCACGTGTTGGGTGGTCATCTAGAGGCTGATAAAACCCAGGAACGGGTACTACAGAGGTTTTTCTGGCCTGGCTGTTTTAGGGAAATCAGGGATTTTTGTCAGTCCTGTCCCGTGTGCCATGTTATCTTCCCGGTTGCACATTTTCATAGCCCTTTGGTACCGTTACCCATAATTGAAGTTCCGTTTGAGCGGATTGTGATGGACCTGGTGGGGCCTCTGGTGAAGTTGGCAAGAGGCCACCAATACATTCTGGTCGTCGTTGACTACGCCACCAGATACCCAGAGGCAGTACCCTTAAGAAACACCTCGTCCAAATCCATTGCCCGAGAATTGTTCTTTATCTTTTCTAGAGTGGGTCTACCGAAAGAGATCTTGACGGACCAAGGGACACCATTTATGTCTAGAGTGATGAAGGATCTGTGCAAGATCCTGAAAGTTAAACCATTGCACACCTCAGTATATCACCCCAAACAGATGGGTGGGTGGAAAGGTTTAACAAAACCTTTAAAGCTATGCTGAGAAAGGTGGTAGAGAGGGACGGTCAGGATTGGGACTGCTTATTGCCCTACCTTTTGTTTTCTATTAGGGAAGTTCCCAAGCCTCCACTGGATTCTTCCCCTTTGAGTATGGTTGGCACCCCAGGGGATTGCTTGATATCGCGAAAGAAACCTGGGAGTGAAACCACTCCCTATAAAAATGTGATAGAACATGTGGCCCAGATGCAGGAAAGGATGTCCAATGTGATGCCCATAGTAAAGGAATATCTCCTGCAGGCCCAGGAAGCGCAATCCCGGGTTTACAATCGGTCTGCCAGACTTAGGGAGTTCAAACCAGGGGATTGGGGGCTTGTCCTAGTGCCAACAGTGGAAAGCAAATTCCTGGCCAGGTGTCAGGGCCCGTATGAGGTGGTTGAAAAAGTGGTTAATGTTAACTACAGAATACACCAACCCGGTAAGAGAAAGCCTCTGCAGATATACCAGGTAAATCTGCTAAAACCTTGGAAGGACAGAGAAACCCCCGCAACTCCCTGTCTGGGGACCCAACCAGAGGCCAGTGTTGAAGTGGTTAATATTGCCGAGACCCTGTCCCCGTCCCAGAAGCAGCAGTGCAAAGAAATGCTACAATGTAATAAGGACCTGTTTTCTGAGTTACCCGGTCTTGTAAAGGGTATTGAGCATGAGATCCTTACCGAGCCACATGTTCGGGTAAATGTAAAGCCCTACAGGATCCCTGAAGCCCATTGAGATATAGTGGCCTAGGAGGTCAAGAAGATGGTACACTTGGGGATGATAGAGGAGTCCAAGAGTGGGTGGTCAAGCCCATTAGTGCTAGTTCCAAAACCGAATGGGGAATGGAGGTTTTGCAACGACTACCGCAAGCTGAACGAAGTCTCCAAGTTTGATGCACACCGCATGCCTTGGGTGGATGAACTAATCGAGACCTTGGACCTCACAAAGGGGTACTGGCAAATCCCCTTATCCAAGGAAGCCAGGGAAAAAACGGCCTTCTCCACACCCGAAGGGTCATACCAGTATGTCCGCATGCCTTTTGGCCTGCAGGGAGCACCTGCCACTTTCCAAAGGGCCATGGACCGTATTTTATGTCTCCGCAGGAAGTATGCAACGGCCTATCTAGATCATATAGTAATCTGTAGCAGATACTGGGAGAGTCATCTGCATAAGGTCCAAGCAGTCCTGGATGTATTAAAGGACGCTGGGTTTACGGTAAACCCCAGCAAGTGTGCCATGGGGATGGAGGAAGCCAGGTACCTGGGTTATATAGTCGGAAGGGGAGAGATAAAACCACAAATAAACAAGGTAGAGGCCATCCAGAACTGGCCACGTCCTCTTACCAAAAAGCAGGTCAGGGCATTCCTAGGGATCATTGGCTACTATAGGAGATTCGTCCCTAACTTTGCAGAAATTGCAGTGCCCTTGACTGACCTTACTAAAGGCACAAAATCGGCCATGGTGAAGTGGTCCCCGGACGCTGAGCGGGCTTTTCAGGAGCTGAAGTTAGCCCTGTGTAAGCAGCCTGTGCTAGTAGCCCCTGACTTCTCTAGAGAGTTCATCGTTCAAACCGATGCATCAGATGTGGGGCTGGGTGTGGTCATGTCCCAAGAGATCAATGGGGAAGAACACCCGGTAGTTTATCTCAGCCGAAAATTTTCCCCCTGTGAGAAGAATTATTTCATAATAGAAAAGGAGTGTCTAGCGATCAAGTGGGCCTTAGACCCCTTGCGATACTACCTGTTAGGGAGGAAGTTCAAGTCAGTATCGGACCACGCTCCCTTGAAATGGATGCGGGAGAGAAAGGGGAACAATGCTCGGGTAACTCGTTGGTTCTTAGCCTTGCAGGATTTCAGTTTCTCGGTGGAACACAGGCCAGGCAAAATGCATGGAAATACAGATGCCCTTTTGAGGGTACATTGTATGGTGGCAAAAGGTGCCCAACCCCTCGGCTTTGGGCAGAGGGGGGGAGAGTATGTAAAAGGGTCAGAGGGACCGTCATAGATGGGATGTATTTATAACTGAGGTGGCTGTCCTCGGTAATATAAAAAACCCAATAGTATGATGCCAGCAACAAGTATTGCTGCAGTGCAAGTTTTCTTATTAGTAGTCTGGGTCGGGATTTTTATGGAGCGGCCCAAGAGCCTGGGTGGGACGGTCGCTCCAATACTCCAGCCCAGGTCTTACCAGCCAAATAAAAGGAAGCTGGTGCAGGAACTCTGGAGGTGTGTTTCTGGACCTGCAACCAGGAACTGTGTGCTGCCAAACTGTGAGGCTGTGTGGGCCTGAAGGTATGCCATTGGTGAGCATATTATACTGCATGTTGTTTACCTGAAGCAAGGACTTTCTGTTATACAGATGTGTTTACGCTGAAGCCAAGCTGAATTTGTGTTGAACCGGCGGACATTAAATAATCGTACCTTTATTTTGGACTAAAAACCCCTGTGCCTGTGCTTGCCTTTGTGCTGACCCCTCACAGTATGTATATTATATATGTATATTATGTATTATACATTATGTATATATATACATTCCATAAGAACACATTATATATATAAACTCCATTTTGGCCTTATCTATAGTTCTGGGGCCATGCACACTGGGTTCTGTCCTACATTACACTGCATTACACTGCCACCTACTGGCCTTAAAGTGAATTTACAATTAGGATAAGATGCAAACAATTTGGAAAAATGTCTTTCTAAATGTTTCCTGACTTTAATTTTTCTCAACTGTATTAATCCGTCCATTCAAGTCTTTTGTCTGTTAAAAGGTAGGTGGCAAAAAAAGATGCATTAATGTATCGTATTAACCAGATGTGTAATTTTCCATGGTTCAGTGGTTTTATGCTGCTTTTGCCATGTCTTGAAAGTGCAAGCTAATCAGGAGGGCGTGGCTTCTATAGCCTGATATATGTACTATAGTTTATACCAAAAAGTGTTGTAGATTATATCAGAAATACACTGTTCACAAAAAGTTAGGGATATTTGGCTCTTGGTTGAAATTTCAGGATGAACATAAAATGGCAAAATTCCCAACACATTTAGGGGATCAATTTGAATTGGGATTTAAACAGTCCTCCTCATCATTTTGTTCACATTTTGACATCATGAGACCAAGACAACACCTTACAATTGATTCACAGTACCTCGCCATTTTGAGGCTCCAAGCAGGATGCTCTCAGACAGAAGTGACTACTGAGCTTAGAGTGTCAAAGAGTGTCATCAGCAGGTTGTATCAGAGATACAGTAACTGGAAGAGTCACAGAAAGTCAAAGAAGTGGACGTCCTTTGGCTATATCACACACTGATTACAGTTTCATTTTGATGAGTGCCACACAGCTCCGGGCATGTTTAAAGGAGGTGACAGGCAACTAAGGGCCACATGTATGAAAACTGTCTAGGTCTAAAATTCACTTTGCTGCCCATAGCAACCAATCAGAGCTCCCCTTTCATTCTTCCAGAGCACTATATGAAATTAAAGGGGCGCGCTGATTGGTTGCTATGGGCAACAAAGTGACTTTTAGACCTAGACAGTTTTCATACATGTGACCCTAAGGCTATGTTCACACGGCCTATTTCGGGGAGTATTTACGGACGTAATTACGTCCGCAAATACGTCCCGAAATACGTTTCAAATAATGAAAAATTTAAAGATTAGCATTGATTCCAATGTAAATTAACGCCTCGTCGTTCACACGAGGCGTATTTTCGCGACGTATTTGCGGCGTAATACGTCCGTAAAAACGATTGTAAATTAAGTCCCCGTCACTTATCGAGGCTATTTCGCAACGTAAATCCCAATAGTAAAGAATGGGAAATGTATTTACGACGCAAAATACGCGCCACAAATTTGTGACACGTATTTAAAACGTATTTCGGGACGTATTTGCGGACGTAAATATGTTCATAAATACGCCCCGAAATAAGCCGTGTGAACATAGCCTAAGTGTCACGACAGAAAATTCATAACCATTCCCATCAACGTGCTAGACATGCTAGACAACCTGACCACACCACCAAATAATGAAAGATCCACAGCACACACCAGCTTTGTGTTTCAAGTGAATTATATCTTACAGTGTGTACAAGTATACAGTCCATACAATTCAAGTATTGGTTATTGTCGGTAAAAGATACCAAAAGGTCTGGTGATCATGAATTGACATGATGTTTCAGCTTTGTGTTTCAAGAGAATTATATTTTACAGTGTGTACAAGTATACAGTCCATGCAATTCAAGTATTGGTTACTGTCGGTAAAGGATACTGAAAAGTCTGATGATCATGAATTGATGTGACGTTTCAGTTGCTTGACAACCTTAGTCATACAGTTCACATTTAGGGATCAGAGATAAGAATGGAATTGTAGTGGGAACAGTGTAGAAAAGTGACATGGTGGTAGTAGAGTATGAATATTATTGTAATCGATAATAGAGGATAAAGCCGGTGGCCTGAAGTGCTCAAAGACTTAGGCAGTATGAGTAGTATAATGTTGTACCGTGTTAGCCATAGAAAGTAGTGAAAGAGTAAAGATATCAGGCGATACCTTTTTCAGGCTAACTGAGTATATTTGATGGTGAGCTTTCAAGAGAACTAGCTCCCTTCTTCAGACAAGATGTTATACAAGAAATTGAAAATTCACAGACTTTTTATACACAAAAGACATGGACCTTAAAAAGGGGTCCTAAAATTTTTTTTAAAAATAAAAAAATTGAAAAATTAAGCAAAAAAGTCACTTACAAAAGGTTTCCAAGCCCAACAACTATCTGGAAACTTGTGGGCATGACGGGGGGGGTCATTAAATCGGGTTTTTTATCTCGCACCATCAGATGTAATTTGTGGCCCCACATTTCCCACACATGGGTTTGACATAAACTGGAAAGAAAAATTTACCCCATTTTCCCGGGAGCCCAAAATTTTTTTGGCATTAATTTAAATTCCCACCCTTTTTCCCCTCTGCGTTTTAAAAGTGTCCCATTTAAAATCAAAATTTTTCGTTTCTTAATACAACGGCATCTCTGGAGAAGGGTGCCACTGGGAAGATCATTCTGCTTTTAAAAAAAATAGTAATCTTTGTGATTTTAAAGCCCCGGCCGAGTCTCGTCCTTTTTCCCCCACATAGGGGGCCTTGATGGGACTTTGCGCCACAAACAAAATTAAAAAAACCACATTGCTAGCCCCTGCGGGAAAATGCCCCCCAATTCTGTGCACCTGTTGGATTGTGGGACGGGTTTACATTGTCAGCGGTGGGGAAAGGGGACTGAAATCTTCCCACCTGTTCTGCATGCAGGGAAAAGGTGCCTTTTTTAGTTGGGGCCTTCAGGGCACTCCGGACAATAAAACCCCGCATTTGGGGGTTGCCAAAAGGAAAAAGGAAAGGGGGGGGGAACGGGGAATTATTTTCTTTGATCTTTTTGCCCCAATGTAAAAGGGTTTTGAATTTCCCTTTGGCAATCTTTTTGTAGGATCCCCAGTTTGTGGGTTGTAGGTGCCCAACAGGGGCACTCGTTCTTCCTTCTGGGGGGTTTTGTATGTAAGTAGACTGTCTCTGTTGATGGGGGCCTTTTTGCTGATTTGGTTGTCCGTCATTTTTTGGCCTTTTATCCCAATTGGAAAAAATTTTGTCCTCAGATCCAGGGGGTTTTTTTGGGTCCAGGTCCGTCTTGTCAGAGAAATACGATTGACCGTATACCCTGGTTTTATAAAATGGTTTTGTTTTGTGGTTTAGGGTGGAAGCTTCTTCCCTGAGGTGGGGCCATTTGTCTGGGGGTTTTTGTGGTACACTGATGTGAGAACCCGGGTGCTCTTTAAATGGGGGTTATTGTAGTATCCAGAAAGGGGATTTTGCTCTCTAAAAAGGGAAAATTTTTTTTAAAATTAAAAATGGTGGGGGTGGGAAGGGTTATTAAAAGTCTTTAATAAAAAAATTTAAATTAAAAGGGCCTCCCTCCCCCCGCTAAGTCCAGATGAAAATGAATATCCTTTGATGTAACGAGGTCCCTTTCAGGGGGTTTGGGGGTTGCAATTTGGATAGATACGCCCCCTCTCATTCCCCAGACCTTTAAAAAGTTTCCCAAAAATTGGGGGCGCACATTGGCCCCCTTTGGGGTTCCCCCCTTCCCTTTTAGGATAGGTCCTCTCCCAAATTAAAAAAATTTTTGGTTTGGCTAAAGTATAATTTTTGCGCCTGTGTTAGGGTTTTGGGTTTGGGAGGTTTAGTTTCCCCTCCCGACATCCCTGAAACTCCCACCCTTTCTTGGGGTATGTTTGGTTAATAAAAACGATTCTTCCCATCCTTTGGGGGCCAAAAAATGGGTCCCCTTTCAGGAAGGGACCCGGGGGCATTGGGTTTGGGGGCCGGGGAAAGGAACGTGGTTTGTCCCTTGGAAATTGTAACTAGGGTATCTCTAAACCGGGGGTTTTTAGGAGATTTTCCACCCAACATGGAGATTTTTCCCTTCAATTTCCCCAAAAACCAGAAATGATTGGGCCCTTTCCCCAGGGTTGCCTTCTTTGTGGATTTTGGGGGAGCATGAAAAGCACCCCCGGCCTGGGATCCCTGGGATGACCCCTTTTCTGCATTGGACCGGATTTGGGAAACTTCTTGATAATATTTTTTATAGTTGTTTCATATAGGTCCCGTGGGATCACTGTTAAGTTTGGGGTTTAAAGGGGGGGTTGGACAGCGCCTTTTTTTCTTCCTGGATATAGTCAGTGGTGTTTTTATCATGATATTTTGCCCCCCGTCAGTGGTTTTTAAATTTTTTTGTCCTGATTTTCTTTTATGAAAATGAAAAGCCTTCTGTTCCGCAGGGTTAGGTTAAAGGACCTTTTTTTTCTTTACTTTTCCCCAAGATCTCAAAATTTTCCTTTCTTCTGAAACAGTCAATGTAATTTTTCCAGTGCTGCATTAAAAATCCCCGGCCGTGGGGTCCCCGGTTGATTTTTTGGTGGGTTTCCCTTTTGGGCTGTTTTTCTCAGAGTCCTGCTGTATGGAAGGTCTTTGTCAAGAAGTAAATTTCCCCAGTCTTAAATTTTTTGAAAAACCCTCCATGCCCTTGCAGATTTGACAATTTGGGCAGTGGGGTGCTGAGGGGGGAAAAGGGGACCCTTTGGGGAGAACTGGCCCTTTATGTTTGTTTTGGGTCATAGGGAAAGGTTCACAACAAAGGCTTCTGACTGGGGGTGGTGCTTGTATAGTTGGGGGGTTTTTGTCTCATCCTGGAGCTTTTTTTTTCTTGTTTTTTATAAAACCAAAGTCCTGCATTTTTTTTGTAGGGTGTGGGGGTTTGGCCCTTTATTTTTCCTCTGTGTCATTCTCCCCGTTAAAATCTTTTGGTCCTGTTTCCCTCCCTGTTGTTTTTTCTCCCTTTTTGTTTTTAAAGGAAAATTTTGCATGGAGTTTGGGGCACTTTTCAATGTTCGAAAAAATTTGTTGTTCTGCTATCGGGTGTTGTAGGTGTTTCCGGGGGTTTTGGCAGTATGAGGCATGCTTGCAGAGAGGAATTTGCATAGACAACCGACATTGCTCCAGTCTCTCTGCAAATACCTCTCTGCAAGTATGCCTTGTGCTGTAGTTTTTGTGAGTCATGCACATGCCAGCTGAAGCTGTGATTTCAAGCTCAGAAACAGCTCTTAATAAATTTGGCACATCCTACTCCTGCATTGTTTTCAATAAGTTTGGCATACTTAACATCATCTTGAATGAATTCCCCTCAATATATTAAAATCCCTATAAATGCCCCCTCCACCATTTTGTATGAATAATTATATCCACTTCAAGGATACCCACTTCTACAGATATGAACAGTTGCATTTAACTTCTTTGTGGCCAAGCATTGTTTTTCTGTCATGTATCTTCAGGTCGGTTAGGACTGACACCGTAGAATGCTGGTATTGTGGAACCTCTGGGTCATCGTGAGCGAAGATGGTCTTCAATGGAGTCCCCTGCAAGACCGGACTGACTAACCCTGACATGACTACTTGCAGTAACAGCCGAAGTGCAGGATAAAGGACAACGTGTACAGGCAGAAATGGATCATAGCAGGGGTAGCCATAGATAGGTAGACAGAGTCCCTGCAGGTAGCAGATTAGCATAATGGCAGGTAACAGCAGAAACAGCATCTTGGACACAACGAGCTTAAACGTACACTGGAAGCTGGGTTCTAGCTGACAGACATAATGGCAGGTAACAACAGAAACGAGGTATCAGGACAACAATAAGTAGCAGCAGGTTAGGAGCTCAGGTGGACAATCATGAACTGACCCTGTAGCAGAGGCAGGAAGTTTCTTAAAAGGGTTTTCTCAGTATAGGCTTTCACAGGCATCTGTGCTTTCTCTCTCTTGGCTAAGAGTTTCAAATCCAAGGGCAGGTCTCTCCTCCCAGTAGTCGGGTCTTCCCTCACTGAAGAGTGGTGACCTCATCATGCCCCTCCCTGCTCCATCCTGAGTTTTCATAATCATTCTGTGTGAGCAGTGAGAAAGAGGATGACACAGCGCTGCAGACCTCCTGCAGTGGTCAGTTCTCCTGCCTGCAGAGCTGTCACCTCCCTTCCAGGCTCCACAAGCAATCTTTGTAACTACAAAACTTGTATTGGTGGAAACAGTTATAAACACAGCCTGAAATGATTAAACAAATGTGAGAAATGCAAACTGCAAGCAGAGTGTATAATGCTGTGTTATATGGGTGTGTTATAACTGGCAGCTAAAAGAGACTCAATAATTTCCCAGATCCTTCACATAGAGCTGTCACTGAGAGAGCAGCAGAAAGGAAAACAGGCAGCCTTTTTTACACAGCTCAGAGGGAGTGACAGGAAGACAATGAGAACGCAGACACAGACTGCCAGCATCTAGCAGAGTTCAGGCAGTCAGGTTCACACAGTTTATAGGGCAGTCAGCACAGAGAGAGTAGGACAGCCATCACAGCATGGCTGCAGTTTTAGGTGTAGAACACACAGATTAGCTAATATCTGCTATACTAAATTATTTAGGTAATACAAACCAATTACAAAAGTGCTTATTTTTACTGTCCCCATAATCTGAGACATGATCTTTGTAACGATACAACCCCTTTAACCCCTTACCGACATTTGCCGTACTCATACGGCAATGTCGGGTAGGGGTTCCCGCAAATTGCCGTATGAGTACGTCAAGGCGATCTTGCGTGCTCATAGGCGGAGCGCGCAAGGTCGCGGCAGGGACCCAGCGGTAGATTACCGCTGGCGTCATGCCGCATCCTCCACGGCCGGAGTGATCTCCGGCCGCGGGGGATTAACCCCGAGTCGCAACATCGTGGACGCGACATCGCAGCTCGGCAGGGGAGTGACTCCTGCTGCCCGGACCCGGCGCGTAAGGGCCCTGACGCCGCTATGTTCTCCTACCAGGCGGGCCCGGATGCGAAAGAGAGCATCCGGGTTTTTGGGGGCGTCACGTGCCCCTATCTTGTGGGCACCCGTGACTGACAGTTGCCATGGAACCAGCTACAGCTTTTTGTTGTATGTGATCTCCTTTTGGCATGAACGATTAACATCGTTCTGAAATTCCCCCCTGGGGAAATAGTGAAAAAAGTGGAAAAAAAGTAAAAAAAAAGTGTAAAAAAATTTAAAAAACACAAACACAAAAAAAAAAAAAAAACATTACATCGCCCTTTTCCCCTTCAAACGCCCATCGCCCTAAAAAAGTCAAAAAAAATAAAGTACCCATTTTTGGGGTATCGCGCGTTGTAGCGCCCACCCTATAAATTGTCTTTTAATTAACCCTGCACAGAATTGGTTTTTGTTCATCCCCCCAAACATAAAAGGGAGTAAAAGTCATAAAAAACTCTATCAACATCAAAGTGATGCCATTAAAACGTCATTCATCCGCAAAAAAAAGTCCTTTTAAAAGCTCTGTTACGGAAAAATTAAAAAGTTCTGGTATTAGAAGATAGCGATGCATAAATTTGTTTTCCCAAAAAAAAAAACATTTTTTTTTTTCAAAAATTGTGCTTTATGTTTCATAGTTTGTAAGGCCGAAAAAAGACAAGCGACCATCCATTTAGCCTTTTGTGCTAAGGTTTATAAAAGGGAAGGCAAAACCCCCCAATGGGTAAAAGCCAATTGCCCTATTTAGGGAAAAAAATTCCCTTTCCCCGACCCCCAATCGGGGCAATCAGAAAAACCCCGGATCAATGACCCTCCCCTAAATCCTAGACACTTAATTTGAATTTTTTTCGCTAAAAAACATCCAAAAAACCATTTTTGAACTCCTTTATTGAATTCCCCATGAAAAATCCCTCGGAAGAGAATTCCATATCTCACTGCTCTTAAGTAAAGAATCCCTTTCTTGTTTTTGTAGAAACTTTCGTTCCTCAAGACGTAGAGGATCCCCCCTTGTTCTAGATACGGGGCTGGGTAAAATAAATCTTGGGGGAGATCTTATATTGACCTTTGTGTATTAAAACTTTTTTTATTATGTCCCCCCAAAGCCGCTTTTCTTAAACAAAAAACCCCTAATCTTGCTAATCTTTCTGGTACTGTGTCCCCCACCCCCTTTTTTATTATTTTTGTTGCCCCCTTTGTCCTGTCAAGCTCTCAATGTTTTCCCTGTGCACTGGTCCCAAAAAAACTGTACACAAATTCCAGTGGGGTTAACCATGACTTTATAAGGGGGAAATAATGTTCTCATCATGTGCACTTCCCTCTTTTAATCAACCCATGTCCTATTTGCCTTTGGCACTGCTCCCGACATGGCTCTACGTTAAGTTTACGTGCACCGGGTTTCCCCAAGCCCTTCTTTTTCATTTTTAAAACCCGGCTTTTTTTCCATTTAACATGGTCAGTAATGGATTTTTCCCCCCAGGGGCAAAACCCTTGCATTTACTTTTTAAAACCTCATCTCCCATTTCCCTCCCCGGCCTCCAACTTTCCAAAACCCTTTTTTTAAAACACATTTCCTCTATTGGTTGATTACTTTACAGAGCTTAGTACGCTGCAAAGTCGATATTCTCTGTGAAATCCCTTGTAAGATAAAATAAGAAAATGTTAAAGGGGATAGGGCCCAATACTGACCCTTGTGGTCCCCCATAGTAACAGCGATCCATCTAGTATGAGTTAATTACACCCTTTTGTTTTCTACATGAGCCATTTTGCTTACCCACTTGCACCTTTTTCCCCCCATCCAAGCTTTCTTTTATTTACCAACCTTTTATGTGGCAAGTAAAAAAACTTTAGAAAAATCTAGATATATGACACCCATGCCTCCCCCGTCCAGTCTGGAACTGACTTCCCCATAGAACTGATGAGTTAGTTGACAGGGGCCGATCCCCCATAAACCCCTGCGGGACGGCATTTTACATTTATTTTATGAGTATCCGGGATAGCTCTCTGAGAAAACCTTTATAAATTTTTACTACAACGAGGTTAAAAAATTACCGGCCTATAGTTTTTGGATCACTTTTTTTACCCCCCTTTTTAATTTTGGCACCACATTTCTATGCGCCAATCCTTTGGGCTTACCCCCTTATTAGACAGTCCATAAATTTAAGAAAAAGGGGCCTTCTATGCACACTTAAAACCCTTTTGTCCGTGGGTGTATGCCATCTGGGCTGGGGGGTTTTTCTATTTAATCTTCCTAAGCGGGGCTGCACTTCTTCTGGGGTTTGAAAAAACTTTTAAGTTGGGGTTTTCCTTCATCCCCTGTTCAAATGAAGCCACCCCCCTTGGTAATACAGTGGGAAAAAGTGTTTAATAGGTTTGCTTTTTTTTATCGTCCTCTTCATCTCTTTCCCCCAGTTTTTTCAAAAGGGCCCAAAATTCCGTTTTAATCTTTTTACTATTTTAAAAAGTTAAAAAAAATTTTGGGGTTTTTTCTTTCTATAGCAATATGTCTTTCCGTCTCCACTTTGCTTCCTTTTTCTTTTTTTTCACATTTTTTTTTTTCCGTTTAAAACTTCTTAGTGGCTTTCATCCCCCAATTCCTGGCCATTTTGTCCCCCCAATAAAACTCACCCCCCCCCATTTAGGTGCGCCCGTCCCTAGCATAGAGTCTGTAGCTAAACGAAAATCGCCCAGTTTTCCAAAAACCCCAAAACCCCCTTTCCCACACCCAAATTTTTTAGCCACTTATTCACCTCTCTAATCTCCCCCTGCCTCTCTGGTGTGCCCGTGGAACAGGTAAAAATTTTGAAAATATTACCAGGAGGTCCCTTTCCCCAGCTTTTTCCCCCAAATCCCCCAAATCATTTTTAAAGGCGCTCCACCTACCTCTAACTTTGTCATTGGGGCCCAAAGTGACCATGGAAGTGGATTCTCACCAGCCCCACCCAGCAATCTGTCAACCCGATCCCGCGATTGTCGAACCAGGCCCCCCGGGAAACAACATACTGTTCGACAACCCCCTGTTTTTTGGCAGATTTCCCTGTCTGTGCCCTAAAAAGGAGTCCCCAAATACTGCACCGTTAGCCTGACCTGCACTCCTATTTTCCCCCCTTTTTGGAGCAGCAGGGGTAGTGTCTTGCTGCAGCAAGCTTTTTCGGCTGTTTCCCCCCTCTCCGCCAATCTTGAAATTTTGTTGGGGGTACCAGATCAGACCTAGCCTCCCTGACACCCTTCCCTCTACCCCTTTTTCTGACTGTTACCACTAGCTGCCTTGTTTCCCGCACCCCATGCTACCCCCCTCCCAGCCTTAACCTGCGAATGTTGTCAGTGGGAGCCGGCCGTTCCCAAATTGGCAATGGATCTCAGTGTTGCCCCTTGCTATTTGATCCCGGATCCGGGGGTTCTAAAAATGCATTGCAACATCTTTCCAGCAGTATGCCCCCCCGAATGTTGCTCAAGGGTGGGATACATTGCCAGGTTGACACTGGACAGCATTGTCAAAATGGAATCATGGGGTTTCCAAAAAGATAAAGAAGAAAAATTATAATAAGTAATACAATACTGTCCCGTCTAAACTCTCCAAATCTAAAGTCTCTCAATCTCAAGTCTCCACACTTAAAAGAAACACACTTATAAGGAAAACACTCACAGACTCGTTCACTCGCTCAAAATACTCAGTTTTAAACCTTTCCCACACTGCTGTTTGTGCTGTGCTGCAACCTCTCTTTTCAAATAAAAAAACTACATAACATGGGTATCACCGTAATCGTCTCAACCCACAGAGTAAAACTAACTTGTCACGGATACTGCACGGTGAACGCTATTAAAAATAAAAATAAAAAACATTGCTAGGATTGCAGTATTTTCTTCACCCTGCCTTCCAAAAAACGGATTTAAAAGCGATCATAAAGTCTTGTCTCCCCAAAAATGTTACCAATAAAGACATCAAATCACCCCGCAAAAAAAGTCCCTATACAGCTCCATAAACAGAAAAATAAAAAAAAGTTATGGCTCTCAGACTATGGCGATGCAAAAACGTGTTTTCCTTTTCAAATAAAATGTTTATTATTGTGTTAAAAGCAGTAAAACATTAAAAAAATATACAAATTGGTATCGCTGTAATCGAATCAACCGCTGAGTAAAACTAGCATGTCATTTATACCACAAAGTGACCGCTGTAAAAAAATAAAAATAAAAAAACACTACTACGATTGCTGTATTTTGTACAAAATGCCCAAAAAACCTTAATAAAAAGTGATCAAAAGCATCACATCCCCCCCATAAGGTACCAATAAAACATCAACTCATCTTGTAAAAAACAAGCCCACAAGCAACTCCATATGCAAACAATTAACAACGCTATGTCTGTCAGAATAGGACAACATAAAAACGCATCTTTTTATAAAACTCGCTTCTATTGTGTAAAAGTAATAAAACATAAAAAACTATATAAAATTTATATCATTGTAATTGTACCAACCCCCATAGTAAAGTTATCCCGTCATTTATACCTTATGGCGAAATACTGAAAAAAAATGGAAGCCCAAAAACAATGGCGGAACTGCGTTCCCCCCCCCCAAATTTCCATGGCCCAATGCTAAAAAAAAACTACGGAACCCCTGTGCCCCAAAAAATGCAAAATACACCCTTAGATTAAAATCCCTGAGGGTGTTGAATCCAAATGGGGAAACTTATGGAAGGTTTACCTGTTCTAGTACTTTGGGGGCTTTGGAGATGCGACATGGCCCCACCAATATCTGTGCGCCAAAAGCCAAATAGCGCTCCCTCCCTTGTACGCTCCTGCCATGCGCCAAACAACAGTTTACACCCACATGTAGGGTATTGCCGAACTTGGAATAAAATGCGTAACACAATTTTGGGGATTTATTTCAAAGATTTCTTTTAAAAATTAAACATTTCAGCTAAAATTGAGATTATTGGAAAAAAAAAATTTTTTTTTTTTCAGAGCCGAACGCTAAAAAAATTTGTGAAAAAGCCTGTGGGGGCGAACATACTCACTACACCTCTGGATATATTCCGTAAAGGGTTTTAAACTTTTCCCAATATGGGGTCTTTTTAGGGGTATTTATTAAGTTTTGAACCTAAGGATGTCCGCAAAACCCGAATGGCCCCTAAATAAAATCGTAATGAAAATGAGGCCCCAGAGTCCAGTAGGAGCTCCTCCTATTCTGGGGCATGTGGGTTTAGCCAAATAATGCCCCTAGGGCCACATATTGGATATCTCTGAAAACGGCAGAATTTTGGGGGAAACAATATTAAGTTTTCATTTCCCTGATCACATTTACCGTATTCTTTTTCAATAATGTATAAAATTGAAATCTGCAAAAAAAAAGGGAAATTTTGAAATTTTACTTCCACTTTGCTTTAAATTCCCGTGAAAACCTAATGGGTTTAATAAACTTCCTAAATGCGGTTTTGAATACTTTAAGGGGTGTAGTTTTTTAGATGAGGTCATTTATGGGGGTATCTAACATACAGTTTAATCAAGTCACGTTAGAAATGGACTGGTCCCTAAAAAAAATGTATATTGCAATTTTCTTGAAAATTTGAAATTAGTACTAAATTTAGAACCCCCCAAATGTCGAAAAAAAAAAGAAAAAGACATTAAAAAAAATGATGCCAAACAAGCAAACAATGTAGAGCTAGTTTAAACTATTTGAGTGGAAAACACTTTACAGCAGAAATTTTTTGAAGTTTGAAATTTGGGTTAAATTTTTCACTTTTTTCACGTAATTTGATATTTTTCACAAATAAACAACCCTTTTTTGGGGACCAAAATTTCTACTTTTTTAAAGCCAAGGTCATGAAAAAGAATTCTGAAAACATGGATGGGTTTAAAATGTCAAAAGTTTTTTTTCAATAAAGTGACACTGACAAAATTTCAAAAGGGGGGGGCTCTTTCGGACCAAAACTGGCCCCGGGCGGTAAGGGGTTAAATCACGGGGCGGCGTAGGTAGGAGGGCGAAATGTTTCAAGAAGGGGAAAATTTTTTTGAATTTCAAAAAAAGTTGGTTTGAACGAAGTCGAAGTTTGAGGTACTTGCGGAACAAAGGGTGTGCTTTTGTTTGAAAAAATGGCTGCGGACAGGGCTTTACATGGGGAAAGAACTCTGGGAGGAAAAGGGCATACCCAACTGGAGTGCAGAGATGAACCCAAACAGAGACCGGCGGGATTCGTGAGACACCGCACATAAAAAGGGGCGCGCGTGGGAGCTATACCCTCTCACTGTACTTTAGGGAAGGTGCCCCACGGGGCTTAGATACCTCTTACAAAAGCCATTTTTTATACAGCGTTTTTTTGGGGGGTGTTCAGTTTTCCAGAGACTGCTTCTTTTTAACATTTTAAATTCTGATTTTGTTGGGTTTTTGGATCTGAAGTCCATGTGCGCCAATGCAGCGCATATACATTTTAATGCATTGCTCACAGCACTTTAAATATCCAAAGGGTTATTTAAGCCTTTCCTGTTGTATTCATTTAAAGAACAGCGATTTTTACAATCCAAATACCACTTCATTTTTGGTTGCTCAATTATGCGCAATTTACATCCAGGGGTTAATTAAGCATTGTTCTGCTGTTGTGGTCACTAAAAGAAACCGTCTTTTTCATCGCCAAAAAAGACATTTTCCCTGTAGCATAATTCATAACCGAAGGTTAATTACAAGTTTTTCTCTTGCTGTGTACCGTAAAATACACGCCAATGTAACACGCTACAAAGCTGGTAGTTTTTGGTTGCTCAATTCTTTTACGCAATTTACATCCAGGCTCCTCCGATGTCTTAGCAAAGAACTGCCACACCGCCGAGTATCTGATTTTACCGCCAACACTCCGCATTGAGTGACTACTACCTCCGCTGCCTCGCTGAGCCCCTGTGCCGCTGCTTTGCCGCAGGGTTCACTCGGTGAGGCCAAAACAGCCGCTGTCATCTAGCGGCCGTGTGCTGACCAGCAACCCAAGGGTTCTTGATTGGTTGATTAGGTCATCCACTTCCTCCCAGATGACATCTAACAACCCCAGCCAAGAGTCGGGTGGAACGTCAGACACAACCCTTAGTTGGCATGGCCCAGGAGTGGGTCAGCGGCCCTCACCTGTCCTCAACCCGCCTCTGTCCCATCAGGTTCCCTCAGCCAGAGATCTACTATGTGGTCTGGGCTCAGCGCCACTATATAGCGAGGATGAACAATTTGAGGAGGGCAGTCAGCAGCTACTTGGCAGCGAAGAAATGGGGCCAATATCCCCTACTTCTTGCAGTAGGCGGCAAAGTATAGATGTGGAGAGTGGCATGGGAGGTCATGTTGTGAGAGGTCAGCCTCTGCATACCATGACCGGTGATGAGGACAGCAGTGACGATGAAACACAAATAGATGATGATGTAGCCGAGCGCACTTGTGAGCCGGGTGAGGCAAGGGCTTCATCATCGTCAGGAGAAGAGGGGCGTCAGCTGGCGGTCAGGCAGCGGCGCAGCCAGCAAGTGGGTTGTGTGGCCGTGAGTCAGCAGGATAGCAGCAGTGTGAGGTCGGGAGCCAAGCGGCCACGGGGTAAAAAACCCGCTTTGCAGGTCCAAGAACGTAGCAGCACAGGGGCTCAGCGAGGCAGCGGCGGTAGTAGTCACTCAGTGCGGAGTGTTGGCGGTAAAATCAGCTACTCGGCGGTGTGGCAATTCTTTGCTAAGACCCCGAAGGAGCCGAATATGGGTATATGAAGAATCTGTAGGCAGAAAGTGAAACGGGGCCAGGGAGCTAACGTTGGCACCACGGCCCTGCGTCAACACATGTAGCGTCACCATCCGGTGGCCTGGGAGAAACGTGGCTCAGATATTGTGGTCCATCCTGCCGCCGCAGCAACAGCAGCAGCAGCGCCCAGTGGCACGCATGCCATTGCAGCCAGTCAAGGCTCCACCACCTCTGCAGAAGGGAGCTGTTTCTCTTTGCCATCATCTCCCAGTCCAGATGCTCCTGCTCCTCGCAGCTCATGGCACCAGAGAGGCGATTACAAAGAGACAACAGTATGCGTCTAACCATCCTAAGGTGCAGAAGCTGACCATGCTCCTATCCAAATTGTTGGTACTGCAGTCCCTCCCTTTCCAAATGCTGGACTCTGCACCTCACGGCAGCAGCAGCATGAGTTCAGGCAGTGGCACAATGGCATTCTGGAGGTGGCAAAAACAGGAGTAGGCCACAGAGGGGCACAATGACACAGTGTGGAGGTCACGGCAGCAGCAGCATGGGTCAGACAGGGGCAAATGAATTCTGGAGGTGGAAAAAAACAGGGGTAGGACACGAGTGGCACAATGACACAGTGTGGAGGTTAGGGGCGCAGCCACAGCAGCAACATAGGCAGCAGTGGCACAAAAACATTCTAAAGGTGGCAAAACTGGAGTGGGCACGGGGGCACAATGAACAGTGTGGAGGTCACGGCAGCAGCAGATGAGGTCAGACAGTGGCAAAATGCTTTTGGGAGGTGGCAAAACAGGAGTGGACACGAGTGGCCAATGACACGTGTGGAGGTTACGGAGCGCCACAGCAGCAACATGGGGTCAGACAGGGCCCAAATAACATTTAAAGGTGGCAAAAAAAAAGGAGAAGGCCATAGGTGGAAATGAAAAGGTGGAGGTCACGGCAGCAGCAGCATGAGGTCGACGGGCACAATGAATTTCGGGAGGTGGCAAAAACTGGAGTAGGCCCACAAAATGGAAAAAAAGACAGAGCAGGGCAGCAGGAGATGAGGTCAGAGGTGGCAAATGACACAGTGTTAGGTCAAGAATCAACCGAGCGGGGATGAGGTAGAGAGGGGGCACAATGCCATGGGGATGTACGGCACCGCAACAGCAGGCAGCAGAGGTATAAGTGGCAAATAAAAGAGTGTGAAGGTGGGGGGGAATACAGTCCCTGGTAAAGAGGGTTGGTGGAAGGGGAGAAACCTGTCAGAGAGGTGGGAGCGGGGGGGTGGCGGCTCCAGAAAGGGTTTGGGCCCAGGAAATTTTGAACCCAGACTCTTTCTCACAATTTGGGTGAGGCGTCATGGGTATGTAGTCGGACGCCCAAAGATTGGGTGTGGAAATCCCACCAATCCACCCTGATTCATCTTTACAAAGGTCGTCGTCCCATTTCCCCTGGACAAGCAGGTTTCCTTGGGGTAACATGGCCCCCGCGCACTGAACCCCGCTCTGATGCCCCCAACTGGCCGGGAGGACGCTTCTCCACTGCAACCCGGGAAGTTTCCCGGCCCCACATCCAGTTTTGGTGCCCCGGTCCGGGATTTTAACGAGGTGGCAGGTGCTGTCCAAGTAGGCCACCCCTGTTGGGTTAGGGTCTTCTCCAGGTCCTGTGTGTGCTGGCGATGCCCCCCCTTTTACTAGGGGGTGAAGGAAGTGCCTAAGTGACTCCAGACTTAGGTTCTGCTGATGGGTGGTATGCTCCTCCCCCCCCCACCTTCCCCAGCAGCCGGGCAGTGTACATGAGGCTGAAGAACCCCCCGGTTTAGACCTGTTTTAGAGGGGGACGATGCCGACAAAAGGCGCGGCCCAAAGGGGCTAAGGGGATTCCCCATAGTATTGGGTTTGTCCCCCCTCTCAGCAGCTGGGAAAAAAAGGGCCCCTTTTGGACCCTAGCGAAGGGCCAATTGGGTGGAGAGCCAGAAGTCATCCCTGCCGGAAAGCTGGCATTTGGCTGTCACTAGCCAGGCAAAAAATTTGCTGTCGGGCCACTGACAATTTTCCTTGAGGGCTCCCTGCCTCCTCTCCCCCCCGGTAACTGCCCCGGGGTTGCG